>JAADVP010000060.1:0-44097 GCA_023335675.1 Globisporangium solare | reverse complement strand
TGGCCATGCTGCGCCACTTCCACGTGCGCATCCAAGACGGAGAGCAGCTCGAGCACCGCGGGTACATCCCCAGCGCCGTGCTCAAGATGGCCGGCGGGCTGCCGCTGCAGATGACGCCACGCGTGCGCGCAGCGGTTGCGTAAGCGAGACCTGGACGCGTGAGGAGAGTCGTGTGTGTTTGTCTTGTCCTTTGCATATTGTGTGTTTGCTTTGCTGCTTTCAACGAAGCAGATGTCCATCTTAGGTGGTCATGCTGTCCACATACATAAAATGGCCATCGGTACGCTCTGTATCATGTGGTTTATCTCCTAAAAGACCTACTCTCCAGCATCAAAGAGTGCGTTCGACTAAGTTCGCATGCATGTTGATATGTTGTATGCTACTACATACACTGCATCCCTGCCCACACTCGGCTGTTATATTCTAAAAGCCCGGCAACGTGGCGCGCGCGATGGCGACCGCGTCGTTCAACGTGCGCGAGCTGCTGGAACTCGAGCGGCAGCTGTACCAGGAGAGTATCGACCGCACGCAGCAGCAGCGTGCGGAGCTGTTGCGTGGCTCGCTCGAGGCGTTCGTGGTGCGCTGCATCCCGTTCGAGGACGAGAAGGGCTGGGAGACCGAGGCCGCGATGGTGCAGCTCCAGCTCAACAAGCGCAACGGCCTCGACCTGCTCGAGTTCGAGCTCAAGCAGGCCGAAGACGTGCACCAGGTGCGGCGCGCACTTGACTGTGCGCGATGCGTAATCGAAGGGAGGGCCTCACTGTGTGTATGTGTTGTATTGTGTGCACTGTGGCGCAGACGCAGCGAGAGGAATTGAAGCAGCAGCTGCTCGCGGACGCGCATCGCAGGCTGCGCCGCGTGCAGTCGCGCTTGCAGCACCGGCGTGGCGCTGCCGCTCGGAGCGACGATGCAGCGGCCTTGCCCTCGACCGCGAAGCGCAAGCGACGGCAGCGCGACGCGCCGACGCCATCGCCCACAAACCCCGCGAGCGAGGAGCCGGACGTGGCCCGCGAGATGCTGCTGCGTGAGGTTCGCGACGTGCAGCAGCGTGCGCACAAGGCGTTCAATCTGCGCCATCTGAGCGACGGGCTCCCGAGCGCCGCGCGCATCGTGGACGACGTGGTTGCGGAAACGCAGAAGCTCCAGCAGCAGCTGTGTGCGAACCCAGCAGCCGTTCAAGGTGAGCCGCTTTTGCTGCGCGCAGTATGATTGAAATCGTTGACGGATATGCTTTTGTGTGTGTGCGTGTGGCTATTTGCGCGGGTAGGCGCGCGCATCGACGTGAACGCTGCGGATGAGGTGCTCGACGTGTACGAGACGGCGGACGCGCGCGCGCCAGACGCGACTTTCCGCGTCCACGACTTCGTGGTGCTCTCGTCGCGGCTATCGGAGGAGGACTTCTACGGCCAGATCGCAGCCATCACCGAGCGCGACGTGCAGCTCGTGCTCGTGTGCGGTACGAAGGCGCGCGTCGCGACCGCCGCGCTGCAGACTCAGCGATGCGCGCTGCACCACCAGCTGCACAAGAGGACGGCGTGCGAGTCGCTGTCGCCGTTCGCGTTCGACGAGCGCACGATCCGTCTTGACGCGCAATCGCGTACGTGTCGTGACTGCATTTGACATTGTGGAAATACACTCACACAGAAGACTCACGTCGTGTTTAATCTGCAGGCAAAAGGGGAAAGCGCAAGCGCACGCTCGACATCCGCCGCGGCTTCTAAGCTCGCACAAATGCACAACTGTCTACTGCGTCTTCTTCCCCTCGGCTGCTGCTGCTGTCAGTGGCGCCATCGGCTGGAACGTGTTCACAAACGTGTAGCGCGAGAACGCGACAAACAGGCGCCGGTACCAGACAAACTGACTCGCATGGAGCGCCATCGCGCGGTGGTTCCACCACGGCTTGAAGAGGAACACGAACGCCGCGTGAGTACTGCTGTCGTTGCTTCGCGGGCGCGTTGTCCACGCCGACACGATCGCATCGAGCACGCCAATGTACTTGCGCGCGATGCCAGTGCTCTCGAGCGCCCAGCCGCGCACGCGCTTGGCTTGCGCCTTGGCGTCGCAGCGCGCATGGCGCTCGGCGATCGCCTGCTGCACGCCGTGGTGGACAGCGATGTGGTTCGCATGGCCCGACACGCCATAGTCGTCGAACGTAAAGACCTGCTCGGTTGTTTGCAGCCATCCATCCATCCAAAAGCGTCCCATTACTATGACAGTCAAACTACACACAGGCATGGCAAGGCACGTACCGCGTCGATCGCGTGCTCACCGACGTACGCGAGCACGATCTTGGCGATGTGCGCGTGGCTCCACTGCGTGTGCATGCCGTCCTGGAGCTCGGCGTCCTCGAGCACGAGGACGTTGCGCGGCGCGATGCCGAGGAACGCGCCGCACGTGCGCATCTCCTGCTCGCGCACGTCGCCGAGGCCGTCGAAGTTGCCGCGCGAGAGGCACAGCAGGTGCACCTCCCACGTGCCCGCGCCGCGCTGCTGGGTCAACGAGTGCAGCAGCGGCAAGAAGAACATGCTCTCGTCGTCCGGATGCGCCGTCACGAGCAGCGCGCGCTTGACGACAGCGCTCGCGGCGTCACTGGGACGCGCGGAAGTGAGCGACGAGGAGCGGAACGCGATGGCGGTGGCGATGAACAGCAGCGCGTTCGCGCCCAGCAGCACGAGCTTGAGCATGTCGAGGAAATCGCCGCCGCCGTCGTCGTCGCGCGCCATCTCCGTTTTGTTTGTTGTTTTGACACCAAGACAGGTATCAAGATTTGATTAGGTACGAATGCATGCTGGGTAAGTGCGCACGTTCCACGCTGTACTGTATTAAATTAATTGCTCCTAGGTTCCTGTGATGGCTGGCAATGGTGGCACACTGAGCAGCTCCTCGTAGCGCGTCAGGAATGCGGCCGCTGTGTTTGCGACCTGGACGTTCGTGTGCGCGTCTGCTAGCAGCTGCATTTGCGCCATAGTGGGCTGCGTCGTGACGATTGCGAATGCGCTCGAGTCCAGCAGGAAGAACGCGATGGCGAGTGCCGAGAGGATCGTGTTGACGCGCGTTGCCGTCAGGGACTCGTGGACATCTCGGATGCCCAGAATGTACGGCTCGATCTGCGAGAACCCATCGCCTTCGAGAAACGCGTGCTGCAGCACTGGATCAGCGATGCAGTTGCAGATCCCGCCGATCGCAAACTCGGGCAACTGGTACTTGCGCAGCTCTGATTCTTCTTGCACAGCGGTGCGTTGTTGCTTGTGGGCAACGCTGCCTTGCTCGCTATTGCCAGATCCCAGAAGCTGTTGCTGCGCATCGTTCAGGTCGGCGTCCAAGATGTCGAGAAACAGATCCATGACCTGGAGCTGCGCAAGCGCCGCGTAGTTGATGGGGTCGTACGCAAAGTTCGCGAGGTTCGCGACGATCTCCTGCTTGCGCAGCATGTGCGGGCTGCGCTGGTACTCGTTGACGAGCTGCTGAAGGTACTCGTGGCGCGGCGGCGCATGCTGACTCTGGCGCGCTTGCAAGCGCTCGCGTGACGACAGCATCGTGTATGTTGGTCGTCTTGGTCGACAGTGTGTCTGGTACCTTGATTCCTTTTTGGCACTAGGTGCTCGCACAAAGTACGACACTCGACTAAGTACGATACCATGTTTGCAGTGTGCCGTAATATTGCAGCAATAAAAAACATGCCCAAAATAAACATATCTTGCTTTTCTATTATTTGGCATACGTCACATGGTCGCGTCTGAATACGAGGCTCATCATGCCTTGGGCTGCTGGACCAGCTTGTGGTACGGCTTGATCGGGTTCTGGATCGTGCGGCACATCGGGTTCGTGCACTCGGGGCAGTTGAGCGGGTACTGCGGCGAGTGTAGCGTGTTCGAGTCGAGGTGCGTCTTGACGATGTCCGCCATGGCCTCGAACAGCAGCGGCTCGTCGTTCAGCGACGGACACCGCTTGAACTGGTCGATCCCGGCCGCCGCGGCTTCCTCGGCGTACTCAATGTCGATCTCAAACAGCGTCTCGATGTGATCCGACGTGAACGCAATCGGCACCGTCAGCACGTGTCTGCAGGCGCACACAACACGCATTGACCCATGAGCATCAATCGTCTTTTCGCAGCAGCAATGTTTGGCACACGCAAATGTCACTTACTTGTGTCCCTGTGCGCCGAGTCCCTTGATCACGTTGCTCGTGCTTGGACCCATCCATGGCAAGTACCCGACCTTCGACTGCCACGCAAGGATGTGCGCGTTCTGGAGCCTGAGCTTCTCCATCACGCGCTCGGCCGTCGACGCGATCTCCTTCGTGTACGGGTCGCCCTTGTACACGACTTTCATCGGCACCGAGTGCGCCGAGAACATCACGACGACCTTGTCGCGGTCCTCGGGCGCAAACTGCGCGAGTCCCTGGCGCACGCGGTTCGCGACCGCCGAGATGTACCCTGGGTGCGTGTTCCAGCGATCGATGAGTGACCACTGGAAGTCGTCGCTCATGTCCAAGCGGTCGAGCTCGCGCCACAGATGGTTCATACTGGAGCCTGTCGTCGTGCATGACCATTGCGGGTACTATTGTGAGCACACGATAGAGGCTTCTGTGAGTAGAGCAAGCGTTGCATGCATGCAAAGACGCTCAAGGATGCATACGCACGTACCTGAGAGAACGCGATGGCGCGCGTCACGCCGTCTTCCTTCATCTGCTTCAGCGACGCCTCGGTCAGCGGGTTGGCGTATCGGAAAAACACATAATGCTTGTGCGGCGCAGACTAGAGCGAGGCAACCGCAACAATGGCATCGTTAGCACACCACCGATCGACACAAACGCATTCATTGTTCATGCGCAGGTTCATGGACCATCGCGCGCGCGTACCTCTGGTCGGATCGCGTCCAGCAGCTTGCACATTTCCTCGCCCTGGATGTTGGTCCACTTGAGGATCGGCGAGCCGCCGCCGATGGCCGCGTACTGGTCCGTGATCTTGGGCGTGCGGTTCTTGGCGACCCACGGGCCGATGACGCTCTGCACGGGGCCCATGGGGATGATCTCCGGGTCCGTGAACAGGTTCGTGAGGAAGCTCTGCACCTCGGGCAGCGTCGACGGGCCGCCCATGTTCATCATCGCGATGGCCGTCGGCGCGCGCTTGGCCGCGTTCTTGACGATCGTCGCCGCCATGTCGTTCTTCTTCGAGTCGCGGCGGCCGATGGAGGCTGCGGTGGTGGTGCTATACGCTGTAGACCGGGAGGGGGAGATGCAAAGTGGCTCAGTGCTGCGCGCGTGTCGACGGATGGGACCAGCGCAGCCCGCCGGAAACCTCGCTCGGAAGCTTCGGTGCTGATCTTTTCAGTTCTCCTGCCTGCCTGGTCCTTGTAGCGACTGGCACAGCCAGACAGACGACCAGTCGGGTTGGACGAGGGCGTAATCAACCGCGTTTTGGAACTTGCGGCCAGTTGCATCCAGAATGCAGCGTTTGCGAGCGTGTTTTGGTGTATGTCGGTTGGACTGCACCTGGTTTTGGAAGTCGTGTGTACTAATCGGTCTTTGACGGTCCCACTCCTGGGTATCACTGTAACTCCCGCAGAGGTGCACTAACTCCGCAAATCTACTCGCACAAGTCCGCCTACCCGCACCTATCGGATGCGTCATGTCTGTTAAGTTCGCGCTTTGCATCTTTGCCTTTTTTGGCAGGTCATTACAGTAAGCCAGTAGCAACTTATAAAGCAAAGCAGCGCACGAAGAGCAAGATGCCGCGCGAGATCATCACGCTGCAGGTCGGACAGTGCGGCAACCAGGTGGGCGCCGAGTTCTGGAAGCAGCTGTGCGCGGAGCATGGCATCTCGGCCGACGGCATCGTGCACGACTACGCCACGCAGGGCCACGACCGCAAGGACGTGTTCTTCTACCAGGCCGACGACGAGCACTACATCCCGCGCGCGCTGCTCATGGACCTCGAGCCGCGCGTGATCAACTCGATCCTGAACTCGGGCTACCGCAACTTGTACAACCCGGAGAACTTTTTCACGTCCAAGGACGGCGGCGGCGCTGGCAACAACTGGGCGTCCGGGTACCACCAGGGCGAGCAGCACCACGACCTGCTCATGGAGATGATCGACCGCGAGGCCGACGGCTCGGACTCGCTCGAGGGCTTTGTGCTCTGCCACTCGATCGCTGGCGGCACGGGCTCGGGCATGGGCTCGTACCTGCTCGAGAACCTCAACGACCACTTCCCGAAGAAGCTCATCCAGACGTACTCGGTGTTCCCGAACCAGGCGGATTTCCAGAGCGACGTCGTCGTGCAGCCGTACAACTCGATCCTGACGCTCAAGCGGCTCGTGCTCAATTCCGACTGCGTTGTCGTGCTCGACAACACGGCGCTCAACCGCATCGCTGTTGACCGGCTGCGTGTCGAGAACCCGACGGTGTCGCAGCTCAACTCGCTCGTGTCGACTGTCATGGCCGCGTCCACGACGACGCTGCGGTACCCCGGGTACATGAACAACGACCTCATCGGGCTCGTGGCGTCGCTGATCCCGACACCGCGGTGTCACTTCCTCATGACGGGCTACACGCCGCTGACGATCGACGCGCAGGTGTCGGCTGTGCGCAAGACCACGGTGCTCGACGTCATGCGCCGCCTGCTGCAGCCCAAGAACATCATGGTGTCGACGTCCACGAAAAAAGGCTGCTACGTGTCGATTCTCAACATCATCCAAGGCGACGTCGACCCGTCGCAAGTGCACAAGTCGCTGCAGCGGATCCGCGAGCGCAAGCTAGCGCGGTTCATCCCGTGGGGGCCCGCGTCCATCCAGGTCGCGCTCTCGCGCAAGTCGCCGTACGTCGAGACGGCCCACAAAGTCAGTGGTCTCATGCTCGCCAACCACACGAGCATCGGGAGCGTACGTACTTGGTTTTGTTTGAATATGGGGATGCATGGGGCAGCAGCTAATTGCTTACACGTATGGCCATGTCTCGTTGCGCTCTTGTAGCTCTTCCAGCGCTCGCTGGTGCAGTACGACCGCCTGATGAAGCACAAGGCGTTCATCGACAACTACAAGAAGCAGCCGATGTTCGCGGACTCGCTCGAGGAGTTCGACTCGGCGCGCGAGGTCGTGCAGAGCATGGTCGACGAGTATAAGGCGAGTGAGCGCGCCGACTACGCGACGTGGGGCCAGCAGCAGCAGCAGGTCGGCGCCGACGGCGACGTGCGCATGTAGACGCGCTCGAACGGCTTGCTCCCAAATGCGCTCGATGGAATTGCGTTATAAACCAAGTGCCCACACACAAAGGCCTAGTCTATTTAAACGTTCTTTCACTCGAGTGTCGTTGCCACGGTGTGCGTTTGTATGCAACGCCCATTTATGGCAGCACTGCCAACGAGAACTGGCCGGTCACCATTTATTATGTGAGCACACGCTCGCGGCGCATGACGCGCTCGTCGAACTTGACGAGGAACACGGTCTTGTCACGCGGGCCGCCGGGCGCGCCGACCTCGACGGTGTGCGCGGTCACGGTGGCCGCGAAGCCGCTGCTCGTGAGCACGCCGCGGACGATGCCGGCGATGTACGCGGCGCAGTCCAGCTGGCCGAGGTCCGGCGGCACCGAGATGAACTTGTTCGTGAGCGGATCGAGCTCGTGGATCATGTACTCGTCCTCGTTCTCCGTGCTGCGCTCGAGCGCGTCCGCGGCCTTGCCGAAAAGCGCCTTCCAGCACGTTGACACGAGGAACTGCAGCATGCTGATGAGCCGTGTCTCGCGCCGCCCCGATTTCTCGCGGTGGCACAGCAGCTCGCCCACGCGCACGCCGACGCCAAAGCCCGCATCGTCCAGTCTATTGGGTGCACAGCAATAGCAGCAGACGCGTGAGTATGACGCGACCAGCGCAAATGCTGCGCCGCGATGGCTGCGAGAACACGCACCTGTTCTCCAAGTCCGAGATGTTCTGCACGCGGCCCTGGAAGTACTGCACCATCTCGGAAAACAGGAACGAGAACGCGCTCAAGCTGACCTGCAAACAGTAAACAAACAAACAAGAGCGTTAGACGCCGCGCGAGAGATGCAAGCGCCGCACGTGGCGCGTGAGCGCGCGCACCTCGCTCTTGCCGCGGCTGAGCGGGCGGTCGAGGATGTGGAGCTTCGTGGCCGTGAGCCCTGTGCTGCGCCGTGGCTCCATTTTGCTTCTTTGTTGCTTTTCCCCACTGTGTTGTTGAAATGGAGGACAATACGCTGGGGGTATTTTTGCTGTCAATTCGCAGCTAAAGAACCATTAATTAGTACGTTCTACGTGATAATTTGTATACATTTTGCGGTGACAGCATGCCTTGAAAAGGATATTCTAGAATGCGCTGTGGTTCAGACAGTGTGCATAATAGGAGTGGATAGGGTCCTAAATAAACGAGCTAGTCTCAACAATTCGGGAGATCCCATTCAAGCGGTACACTGAGCCACTCGAAGTGGTACACCCGACCAAATTTAGCTCTTGGCGCTATAAAAAGCCAACAGCAGCGCGCGCATCATGCGCACGAGAGCAGCATGCGAGCGCGCCATTAGACAAGCCGCGCACCGCCGTCGTCTGTAGCGCGCATGTCCGCTCCTGCTCAGTGACGCGATCTGCTTCCGTCGTGTGTGCGCTCTTTGCCGCGCTTCCGCGCGCCAGTTTGGCCGCGAACTGGGCGCAAGTGAGCGGCACTCGCCACACGAACGCCGTGGTGCTCGAGCCCACGCCCTGGACCAAACGCCATGGCCACGCGGTCGCGTCGCTCGGCTTCAGCGATGCGTACACGCGCGAGACGGGCCAGAAGGCGCGCATGTTTGTCCTCGGCGGTGACTCGAACGTCCAGAGCAAGCAGGATCTGCGCGCGTAGCCCGGCGGCGGCACGCTCAAGAACGACGTGTGGCGCAGCAGCGATGCGGGCGCGTCCTGGAAGCTCGTGACGCCCGGCTGCGTGATGCCGCAAGCCGGTCTCGTGCACAAGGCTGGCGCGAGCATGTTCCAGTGCGAGACCGACGACCAGTGCGAGAGCGACAGCTCGTGCGAGTTCGACCCCGTCACGAGCGCGGGCTTTTGCGTGTGCAACATGTGGTCGCCGCGCGAGTTCCACGCCATCGCGGTCCGCGAGAGCGCGTTCTATCTGTCCGGTGGGTACGCGCTCGTGCAGCTCGGCAACTGCAGCGTGGAGGAGAATGTGCGGAAGCGCCCATCCGGCGAAGAGTTTGCCTGCGGCGTCGGATACCGCGCGTACATGAACGACATGTGGACGTCCACAGACGGAGGCCGCACGTGGACACCGTTGACGCTGCATTCTGGGTTTGCGCCTCGTGGCGAGCACGCGATGGTGTCATTTAAGTCGCTGCTGTACCTCTTCGGCGGACGCACAGGCGACGCTCGGGACCACGCCAAGCGCAGTCTGCTCAACGACATCTGGGCGAGCTCGAACGGATCGCTGTGGACCCAGGTCGTCGACGCTGCGTCGTGGTCGAGCCGATCGAAGCACGCTGCCGTCGTGCTGCCGGGGTCCACGGACATCACCTCGGGCGACGACATGGACGACGAGCTCGTGCTCATGTACGGCGAGGACGAGGAGCGCACGCTCGATGACGTGTGGACCTGGAAAGGCGGCGTCACAGAATGGGCCCAAGACTTCGGAGTCGGCACTGCTGCGGTCGAGTACATGACGCCCCAGAACAGCGTGCGTTACTTGCGCGGCATGACGGACGACGATGCCGCGGCGCTCGAAGCCGTGGGCATCTCGACGATCACGGACCTTGCGACGAGCGTCTCGTTCGACCTCACGATTGAGTTGCGCGCGAGCATGCCGATCTGCGACTACATGGCGCTGGCCAAGCAAGTCGTGGCCATGTGCTCTGTGAGCGCCGACGTGTACGAAGGCCAGGAGTACGCGAATGAGCGAGTGATCCAGGGCGGGAACGGCGACGCCGCCGACGCTGCAGCGACAGAAACCACCGAGTGGGACGGGTGTGCGCATGTGGGCACCATGGCGTTGGATACCGTGTCCAAGCGCAAGAAATGGCTTGACGTCAAGGGCATCGACCAGGTCCAGATCCTGCGCGACGTGTTTGTTGATGCGCAGGAGAGCATCTGCAGATGGACGCCCTCGCAGCGCACGGGCCATGCCGGCGCGGTGTTCCAGCGCAAGGTGTTTGTCTTTGGCGGGCTCACGATCCCCGATTACTTTGAGAATGACGTCTGGTACCGCGACAAGCGGCGGCCGAAGGCGCAATTCACGCTCGTGCCGCCCACCAAGAGCTCTGAGACCGTATTCCAGTTCGAGAGCGACAAGCCCGGGTACATCTTCGAGTACCACGTGCTGAACATGGTCGAGATGCTCGTCGTGCGCAACTGGACGCGCACGTTGGGCCGCGTCGTCTTTCTCCGTTGGCTCAATGGCGGCAAGTACCGCTTCCGCGTGCGCGCGCTCGACCCCGCGGGCAACGTCGACTCAGAGTTTGAGCTCGGCCGCAACGAGTACACTTGGATCTACGTGCCCAAGCTGCTGTGGGCGCTGATCATTGGCGTCTCGAGCGCCGTGCTCATGCTGTTTATCGGCTTCTTCATGGAGTGGCGCAAGCGGCGAAAGCACGCGGCCATGGAACGGTACGCGACGAAGCGCATGCGGCGCAAGCTCAAGGGAAAAAAGGCCCAAGAGGTCGATGCCAACTGGCGCGAGACGTACGACGACGCAAAGGACGCCAAGAAGACGAAGAAGAAGAAAGGCAAGGTTGTCAGGGTCAAGTCGAGTTCCGCCACCGCAACACCAGTCGTCGCCGGCAAGAAAGTCAAGAAGTCGAAAGACGGCGCTGCCAAGAAAGACAAGAAGCCCAAGAACAGCACGACGGCGAAGAAGAAGGACAAGGACAAAGCGAAGAAGGACAAAGCGAAGTCGTCCACAAAGGACAAGGCTTCGGCCAAGAAGACCAAGAAGAAAAGCGAAAAGGACGCTAAGGAAGACACGAAGAAAGATACGAAGAAAGATACGAAGAAGGACACGAAGAAGGCAAAGGAGAGCAGCAAAGCGAAGAAAGAACCGAAGAAGGACGCCAAGAAGAAGAAGAAGAACTGAGGTAGCTGCCATGTTCATCATGCGACCCTCTTCACTGCAAATGCATCCTCTTTTGTCTTTTCTCTCCACGCTCCGTAAATACGCACCCTCCGTAAAAACTCTCGTGTTTTTTTACGAGCAACATCCACGTCCTTGAATGCTGGCACCCCCGCCCATATAAAACCAAGTAAATTATATACTCGCCGACTTGGTGCCGCCGCCGCCGCCCGCCCGCCCGCGCTGACAAGCATGTTTTTCCTCAAGCAGCTCTCGCGCGACCTGCTGCTGCACCCGATGCACTTCGGGCCGAAGCTGCACGACATTATCCGCCTGCGGCTCATCGAGGAGGTTGAGGGCACGTCCATGGGCAAGTACGGCTACGTGATCACGGTCACTGAGGTGCGCGACGAGGACATCGGCAAGGGTGTGATCCAGGACAACTCGGGCTTTGTGTGCTTCAACATCCGCTACCGCGCGATCCTCTTCCGCCCATTCAAGAACCAGGTGCTGGACGCCGTCGTGACCGTCGTCAACCAGTTGGGCTTCTTCGCTGACGTCGGCCCGCTCCAGGTGTTCGTGTCACGCCACGCGATGCCCACGGACCTCAACAACGGCTACGATCACGAGAACAACGCGTGGATCTCGGACGACCGCGAGGTCGAGATCCGCAAGGGCTGCGGCGTGCGCCTCAAGATCATGGGCGTCAGCGTCGACGTCACCGAGATCGTACGTGTGTATAATACGAAAGTGGGCTTGTGCGCGTTTGGGATCATATCGCTCGCGTTGTACTCATGTGACTGTTG
The DNA here is from genome assembly GCA_023335675.1 of Globisporangium solare. NCBI lineage: Eukaryota > Oomycota > Peronosporomycetes > Pythiales > Pythiaceae > Globisporangium > Globisporangium solare. The sequence continues at coordinate 32,252 of JAADVP010000060.1, read as the reverse complement.
TTATTGCTGTTGTGGCTGCTGTAGAACGCGATTGGGACGATTAAGGACGATTATTTAGGACTCATTTCCTCCGAGAACTTTTAAACGCGGAAAAAGCGCGACGTGGCTGCACAACTGCGGCAAATAAACGAAGAAGAAGAGAAAATAAGCAAGCAAGCAAGCGTCTTCGTAGGAAGCGCGAGCTGACAGTGAGTGAACATGGCGGCAAAATGCAAAGTACGCACCTCTGCATTTGCATACAAAGCGTCGGCAAAAGATACGTGCGTACTTTAACGAATCGATAATTTTCGCAAACCTGCGAAAAACCGCGTCGCTTTTCCATGTGGTCTGGCTGATGCGCGGCAGAATCCAGTAATGCGCCGTTGGACGTTGCTGTCCTGCTTCCGTCGCATTGCCGCGGCTCATTAGCCGTTTAGCAGCGCAGTAGACAGTATGGACGCCGACGCTGTCGTCGCGCAGCTCCTGCGCGTGCACTTGGGTCTCGACGAGAACGAGAATGCATCTGCGCCGCATCAGATGCCCGTCACGCCCGAGAATGTGCGCAGCTTCCGCGACTTGTTCATGCTGCCGTTCGCGCACTCGCTGCAGGGGAAGCACGAGTTGCTGCGCGCTGCCGAGAGCACGGCGTGCGCCGGCGTGGTCATGGACGTGCTACTCTTTCTCTCGCAGACCATGGCGCCGAGCGTGTTCACGACGGAGCTCGTCCAGACGCCGCTCGCGCTCAGTCAGTGGATCCACTACATGTCGGAGAAGTGCGTCGTGGACAACGAGAGCGTGTCGCTGCAGGCGCTGCATGGGATCCTGGAGCTCTATTCGGTCACGAAGCGCTTCGACGACCTCGCGACGCTGCTGTCGTCGCTGGTGTTCAAAGAGCGACGCATCGAGAACGCGCTCCGCGTCGCGGTCGAAGTCGCGAGCATCGCAAGACACTACCGCCACCGGTTCCCCGCGTGGATCCTCGAGCTCCTCAACGAGCACATCGCGCTCAGCGAGCTGCAGATCGCGACAGAGCAGCGCGACGCGTTCACGGCGCCAGACGTGTGCATAAAGGACGGGTACATGGACAAACGCGCGCGCGGCGTCGCGAGCATCAAGGCGAATTGGCGCATGCGGTACTTCCAACTGGACGCAAACGAGCTGTCGTACTCCAAGCACGACGCTGATCGCCTCGCGACGTCCAAGAACCCGTTCCTGGACAAGCGCAAGAAGGGCAGCATGAGGCTCACGCGGGGACTAAGCGTCACGCCATTGGACTACACCGGCAAGCTCTCGAAGCGTCCGTACTGCCTCCAGATCGGTGAGGGCCACCACGCGCTCATCATTGATCCGTGCACGCCCGTCGTGCAGCAGGAGTGGATGACAGCGATCGTGGCGAACATCAAGCGGCTGGAGATGGATCCGAAGTGGCTGCAGTTCCCGCGGCGCTGCGTGCACCGCATGACGCAGGCCGAGTTCCTGCGGTACTGCCTGCTGTACCACAGCGCTGGCGGCGATGCGTCGGTGCACCCACAGGCGCTGCGCGAACGGTTCCAGATCGACGAGAAGCGCTACTACTACAGTCTGCTGCAGACGATGGCGCTGCGGGGCGACTGGGATCAGTTTGACGCGCACACGCGGCCGTCGAAGACGGGTCTCTCGATGTTCTCGTCGTCCAACGGCGCCAGCAAGTACACGTCGAGCACGTTCGACCCGAGCTGCATCGGCTACGGCGCGATCCTGGACGTCGCGCTGCTCGGGCGAGCGCCCGGGAACCTCGTGGTGAACTTCGAGGCCCTGCTGCAGAAGCACGAGGCCAAGAGCGCCGCGAAACCCGCGTGGAGCTGCCGCACGAACGGCGACGAGAGCGCGTCGCTCTCGATCCGCATCGCCATCCCGGCCAGCATTCGTGCCGAGGCGGTCGGGTACTAAGTCGACAGCGTGTCGACTTTGTGGGAAACGGTTCAGTTACTTCAACGTGGCCGGTAGGAAGCTCCCCACCGCCACACACGCACCATGAAACAAACTGCCTCGAGTGTGTGTATTTAATTCCCTCTATACTGTGCATGCATCGTTCGTTTATTGAATACATGCAAAACGCAAGAGAACGCACCAAGCAGAAGTGCTCGCTTACCCATTATCGCAGCCCGCGCGAGCGCTCAATGGGTGGTGCCATCGCCCACGCCACACGTGTCGCAGACGGGAGTTACCCTTCAAACACGCCCAAACGCTTCCCAGCCAACGTATCTGGCTGTAAACTTCTTTCGCCCACGCTGCCGCGTTCTTCCCTCAAACGAGCGGCTCCACGCGCGCAGGGGCGGCGTGGAATCTTGAAAAAGATGCGGATGGACGCCGTCAGGAAGGTGACAAGCACCGCCACGCGCGTCGCAGCGCATTGGCGCAGCAGCGGCAGCAACTTCGCGAGCGCGCACGCGTCGGCGTCGCTGCGCGCGGCGCTTGCACTGGAGGGAAGTCAGCAGAGCACCCACGGCAAGTGGGCGCTCGCCGTCGGTGGTGTGGCCGTGGCGCTTGGCGTCGCTGCCATCCAGCAAGGCAACGACGTGTACTGTGAGGCGGCGCCAGCGCCCGTCGCGCGCGATGTGCAGACCCAGGCGATGCTCAAGGAGGTCGTCGCCAAGCTCAACCGCATCGAGAGCGCGGTCGCGAACCCGAAACGCCACCACGACGGCTTCAATGGCGGCGTGGACGTCGTGCTCGGCGCCCAGTGGGGTGATGAAGGCAAGGGCAAGCTCGTCGACAACCTGTCGCAATCGTACGACGTGATCGCGCGTGTGGCCGGTGGCGCGAACGCTGGCCACACCATCGTGCACAACGGCAAGAAGTACAAGTTCCACTTGGTGCCGTCGGGCATCTTGAACCCAAACGCCGTGTGCATCATCGGCAACGGTGTCGTCGTGCACTTGCCGAGCCTGTTGCTCGAGCTGGAAGATCTCAAGCGCATGGGCGTCGACTACGAAGGCCGCATCCTCATCTCGGACCGCGCGCACATGGTGCTCGACTTGCACCAGGAGATCGACGGCCTGAACGAGCTGCGCCGCGGCCGCAACAAGATCGGCACGACGAAGAAGGGCATCGGTCCAGCGTACTCGTCCAAGATGCTCCGCAACGGTGTGCGCGTGGGTGACCTGCGCTACTTTGACGACTTTGCCGAGAAGCTGCGCGACCAAGTCAAGTTCTACAAGGACAACTATCCGGACTTGGACGTGGACGTGGACGCCGAGATCGAGGTGTACCGCAAGATGAAGGACCACATCCTGAGCTTCACTGTGGACACGATCGAGTACCTCAATAACTCGTACATCGCGGGCAAGCGCGTGCTCGTCGAAGGCGCGAACGCCACGATGCTCGACATCGACTTTGGCACGTACCCGTACGTGACGTCGTCGAACCCATCGATCGGCTCGGTGTGCACGGGCGGCGGCATCTCGCCAAACCGTCTGAACGGCATCATCGGCATCGTCAAGGCGTACTGCACGCGCGTCGGCGAAGGTCCGTTCCCAACGGAGCTCCACGACGACATTGGCGCGCACTTGGGCAGCGTCGGAGCCGAGTTCGGCACCACGACGGGCCGCCCGCGCCGCTGCGGCTGGCTCGACATCCCGCAGATGCGCTACTCGAACATGGTCAACGGCTTCACGGAGCTCAACCTGACCAAGTTGGACGTGCTCACGGGCCTCAAGCAGGTCAAGATCGGCGTCGCGTACTGGCACAACGGCAAGAAACTCGGCGGCATGCCCTCGAACCTGCAGCTGCTCGAGGAGTCGGTCGTCGAGTACGAAGTGATGGACGGCTGGGACGAGGACATCTCCAAGTGCAAGACGTTTGAGGAGCTGCCGATCGCGGCGCAAAAGTACGTGCTGCGCGTCGAGGAACTACTCGGCACGCACATCAAGTGGATCGGCGTCGGCCAGGACCGCTTCGACCTCATCACGCGCCCGCACCCACTCGAGAAGGCCTTCAACGCCTCGGAGACGTTCTAAGCAGCCTCGGCTCGGAGGCTGTAAGCCAGAGAGGTTCTGCGGCCCAGGCGGCCGTGGACCAGAAAAGAGGAAGAAAGTGAGAAAGGCAACGCGCGGTTGAGGAAAGTGAGAGCAGATGCGCGAGCGCGGTCGACGCCGTCAGGCACTGGGCCGCACTCTCGGTCTCCTGTCAATGAAAAAACAAAATACAACCGCGCTTGCTGGGTTTTTTTTCCTTTCTTTTTCTTTCGTAGCGCTTGCTTGTGTTGGTGTGTGTGAGAAAGTGAGAGGAAGCAGCCCTGTATCGTGCGCTGGCAGCGCAACGCATGGAAAGGCTGCGAGCAACAGTTTGGTTTGTTCGACGAGGCAGGCGCGCGTACGACGCGAACGAAAGGCGAACTGGAGAAAGCGCGCGCTTTCCGTGGAAGGAAATGGGTCCGCGTGTGTGTGCGCATTCTGGTGTCGCTCATGGTGGCGACCAGAGTGCATGTAGATGAAGTTCAACCCTTAAAGAGCTCATTTCCGCAACATGGTGTGTTTGTTGCATTGCTGTGATAACACGGTGTGGTTGGAATAGAGGGTACCGGCAGTGCACTTTTTTGAGACATGGCAGGATGACGAACGCTGCAGCTTCATTTTCGTGATCTGGCGAGCATACCACCCTGTTTTGATCCAAGAAAAAAAAAGAATGTACCCACCGGCGTCTATATTTGGCTTTTTGCTCTTTTTTTAGAACAGAACGAGCAATGTGGTGTTAAACAGACCGTCATCATGGCGGCTTTGGCCGCAGCTTCTCTCTCTCTCTCTCTCTCAGTGTCAATCTCGTCCGTTCCTCTCAACCCCAGCGCCTTGCGCAGCGCGAGCGGATCAGCAGCGAAATGGGTGGCTGCGGGGAGGGCGGTGATGATGGCACGCGACAATGCGCGCATCGCCTAATCGATTGTCCTCTTTCTTTCTTTCTCTGGGCTCTTCTCCCTCTTTTCAGGAGGGCCTCCTCCCCCATCTCCTCTCAGGACCCAGCGAGGCCAACTGCATGGGCCCTACCCCCTCGCCATAAATGCGCTCCGTTGTTCTCCCTGTCATTCTGCCATTCTCTGCGCTGCCTCCGTCGCGTATTCTTCTTAGTCCTGTGTGTGTCGTCCATTGTCCAGTGTGGCCTGTCTCGGTGTGTCCGTTTTGCGCGATCTGTCCGTCGGTTGTGGTCGGTGGGCGGCGCAGCAAGTCCAGCGTCGCGCTTTTTCCAATTCCGTCCACCTGCGCGGCACTTTGCTGCGCGCGAGAAGAGGACCTTGGAGGATCTTAGACCTCACATCTTCCTTGAGTCGTCGACAAGCATGATGAACTCGCGAGAAGGTCCATGCGATCTCTGCGACGAGTATGAGCGAGCGACCCGTTCAGAGAATCGCCGACGAGATCAGCGCGGACCGCAAGCGCCGTCGCCGTCGACAAGAGACTCGCTGCCGATTGCAGCCTCGCAGGGCCGCCTCGGACACGCTGTGCACTGGATCGAGCACGCCAAGTGCGACGTCAACGGCGTCGATGCCACGGGCGCCACGGCGTTGCATCGAGCCGCGCAGGGAGGACGCAGCGAGATCGTTCGCTACCTGCTTCGCCACGGCGCGAATCTGCACGACCGGATGCTCGACGAAGGCAAAGATACAGCGCTGCATCTCGCCGTGAGCAAGGGCCACGCCGCCGTCGCCGCGGAGCTGCTCGAAGCAGGCGCTGCTATCGAATCCCGGAACGCAGTCAACGACACGCCATTGCTCGCTGCGGTCCGGGCCAACCACCTCGACGTCGTCCAGGTGCTCGTCGCGAAAGGCGCGAGCATCAGCGCGCCGTGTCTGCTCGTGCTGGACGGCGGCGAGCAGGACAAAAGCAAGACCCGAGACGTGGGCACGTGTCTACATCTCGCAGCGCACTGCGGACACGTCGCGCTGACCAAGTTCCTGCTCTCGGTCGTCGCGATGGACGTGAACCAATCCACGCGATGCCGCAACGTGATGCCGCTGCATTTCGCCGCTCGCCACGGCCACATGGAGCTGGTGCAGTTCCTGGTCTCGCGGCAGCATGCCAACGTTCACGCACGCGATACGCGCGGCATGACGCCGCTGCATTACGCAGTCGACTATGACAACGACCGCGAGATATCCACGGTGCAGCAGACGCAGATCGAGCAGGTCCACGCCCAGATCGCCGTGTACTTGCTCAAGAGTGGCGCCAAGGTCAAGCCACGAAGAGCGCGCGACCATGCGACGCCATTGCGGTGTGCCGCGAAGCGCGGCCACTTCCACATCGCCAAGACGCTATTGGCGCACGGCGCACGCAGCAGCACCACGACAGCGTGGCTGTTTGCGCTCGTGTGGGCGCGAGGGGATCCAGGCACAATCAAGGACCTGGTCTCGTGCTCCAAGAGCTACAGTGTCATCGCGTCGAGCACCCGTGTCCAGTCAGCCAAGTCTCGTGCTTCTGCATCCAGTGAGCCGCCGCAGCAAAGCACGACGGTTAAGGACGACCGCCAGGACGCGCGAGAGAGTTTGGCGAGCACTGGCGTAGCTACGCAGCCGGAAAGCCCGATGCCGTCGTCGTCGTCCAGGAGAGTGTCGATGATGTCGGCCGACGGGTGCAATGCTCTCCACACGGCGTGCCTGGATGCCAGCTGGCGGCTGCTGAATGAATCGCTCTACTCCCGCGCGTCACGCAATAGCATCGGCACTCAACAGGACGAACTGGAAGCTCGACTCTTGCCTGAGGGGCTCACGCCGTTGCATCTTGCGTCGCGGAGAGGCTGGGTACGTGGTGCCGCGTTGCTGCTCCAATGCGGCGCGGATGTGAACGCGGCTGCAGTCTCGACTGGGTTCACATCGTTGCATTTCACTGCGGAGCGAGGCCATGCTCGCATCATGGAGGTCTTGCTGGCCCATGGCGCCACGCCGACTGCGTGCAACTACGCGGGCGTCACACCACTCCTTCTCGCGCTGCGCAATGGACGCTCGCATGCCATGAAGTACCTGCTTCGGCACGGAGGCGCGGGCCTTCCGGATGAAGCTGACCTGGAGCCAGCGGAAAGCGAGCTGGTTCGGCAGTTTAACCCCAAGTGCACGACGGCGCTGCATCTCGCAGCATTCTACGGGTTCCTTGACACTGCGCGGCAGCTTGTCTGGGACGGCGAAGACGTTGACGCGCGTGACCACGACGGCGCGACGCCCGTGTGGATCGCGGCGCTCATGGGACACCTCGACGTTGTCACGTTCCTGATCGAGCAGGGCGCGAACGCGAATGTCGTGACGCAAAACGGCACGTCTGTGGCGCAGAATGCCGCGGAATTCGGGCACCTCGAGCTGCTCGCGTTCCTCTCGTCGCCGACGCCCGATGCCGCCGCGCACACCCTCAGCGAGGGGCGGCTCTCGCTCACGCGGGTCTCGCTTCAGGACCAGAGCAGCGGCCGGCTGTCCTGGCCGCTCTCGAGTCTTGCGGCATCGTGACCCTCAGAGAAAAGATCGTTAATGCTTTTTGGCTGTGGACGCACACACACAGAGTCCGGTATATTTAATAGACAAAGTAGCTGCGTTGTGTGTGTACCTGGCTTGCCGCTACTTGATGCCGAGCGCGATCTTGCAGTCGGCGCAGTACCACTTGCCCGCGGGCTGGTCCGTGAGCCCAACGCACTCGAAGTGGAACCATTCGTACTTGCAATCGTCGTTGTCGCAGCCCACCATTTGGCCGTACGACACGCGGCGACAGTTGCAATAAATAGGTTCGTTCGGGTCGATCGGCAGGTCCTCCGACACCACCGGGAGTGCCGCAGACTAGATAAATAGCAACACACACACCACAGTCAGAATATAGGCAGCTAACTACCCATTCATGAGATGCATGCAAGCAAGTACACGGTACCACGACGGGGATCTCCAGCGCCGCCTCAGTCGCCGATCGCTTTCTGCCCGTTCCTGTGGCCGTTATTGCTGCCGCCACGCTCGACGAGAATGCGGACGCCCCACTCGCTGCAGCTTGCTGTTTGCTGCTCTTGGTGGTCGTGGCCACGACAACGGGCGTCTGCGACGCCGCCGCCGACGCGGCGCCGTGCTTGGTCTTGAGCTTCTTGAGCGCCTTCTCCTCCTCGAACTCGCCGTTCTGCTTGAGCAGCGCCGCGTACGCGTCGAGGTCCTGGTCCAGGCGGCGGATATGGTGGTCCACGATGTCGTACGACTGCGCGGCGATCGCGATCTTCTCGTCGAGCTTCTGGATCACGCGCTGGTGCTTGGACTTGAGCAGTTTGAGCGTCGCGTCGGCCTCCACGAGGTCGCGCAGCTCCTGCTCGTCGGGCTCGCCCTTCTCCTTGTCGGCGCAGCGCGCCATCGCCTTCCTGCGCGCCGCGATGAGGTACGCTTTGTGCGCGCTCTTGAGCTCCTCGAGCAGCGGGTACGACGTCTGCAAACAGAGAGAGAGAGAGAGAGAGAGAGACGCATTAGCAACAACAGAACGCGCGCGTGCAGGCGCGTCGACACGCGCACCTTGTCCAACTCGCGCATGAGGTCGAAGTTGCGCTTGATCTCCGACGGCAGCATGTACATGCTCTCGAGGTAGTCCTCCAGGTACGTCCCCATCTTGGCCCGCGCTGCTGCTTGCCGCTTTGGCGCTTGCTCCTATAGTGAATTTGAATCTGTTCTCTGTGTGTATGACAGTTGGGGGTACCGGTACGAATACCGGCGTATTTTCAGCCAATTGGTATTGAGTATGGACACTGGTAGATGATACCGGTATGCTGCGAGCCGTTTTTGGCCAAACATGGCACCATTTCCGCAACAACCACAATGGCCGAACGACAATTCAAGATCAAGGTCGGCACGCTTCGCAGGTGCGTCGCCGCTGCTGCTCTCTGCGTGGCGTTTATGTAGCGTATGTAGCGTATTCTATGCGTGCACAATGTGCTTGGAGCCGTTTGCAGCTGACGCCTCGTGTGTATTGTATTGCAGAGTGAAGAACGACCTCGAGTACTACGCCAAGGAGCACGCGGCGCAGGCGCTCAAGATCGAGAAGATGCGCGCCGACGGCAAGGACGAGTACGACGTCAAGAAGCAGGAGGAGGTGCTTGTGGAGACCGAGACGATGCTCCCGGACTGCCAGATGCGTCTGAAGGAGGCCGCCCAGGACGTGGAGAACTTCATCGCGAGTCACCGCGCCGAGGTCGAGCCGCTCACGGAGCTCATGTACGAGGCGCAGGCGCTCCTGGACGCCGTACCGGAGCTGCTGTAGACTCGCCGCATAACGCCGCCGCTGTGTGCATATTAAGTACCACCCGTCTGCATATGCTCTCATTTAGACGAGAAGAAGGCGAATCCAGCAGCAAAATAAAAAAATCGCATCGCGTGCATTCTGCTGCGAGTCTCGGAATGCGTGCGGGATGGATATGCAGAAAGCAAAATGCGCGCACGATCTCTCACTCGCTCTCGTGGTGGGGCAGTGCAGAAGATGCGCTCCGCTTCGCAAACGTTTTCTCCGGGGAGCAGCTCCCCGCAGGCTTCTCGGGAGACAGGCTCGGCAGACACACTTTCACTGTCTTTGTGCGCGGCGATAAGAGCGATCCGCCGCTGCTGCCTGGCGCGAATGGAGAGTGCACGGTCGTCGAGGTTGTTGCAGTTACAGCTAGTGCACCAAACTGATGCGCTGCTGCTGCTGCGCTGTCCAGGTCTGCTGAAGACGACCGAGCGAGTGCGTGGACTCGAAGCGGATGACTATTGCTGCTCGAGAATGCAGGTGCCGACGAGGTTGAGTACGACTTTATCTTTGTGGGCGGACGGTGACTTGGCGGCGGCGAAGACGGATCCAAGCTGTCCAGTTGGCTCACTTGACGCACGAGGACATGGCCATTCGGGGAGAGTGCCACGGCGGGGTTTGCATCGCTGCGGAACCACGGGTGATCGAGCATTTGGTGGATCGAGAACCGCTCTTGGGGCTTCTCACACAGCATGCCCATGAGCAAATGACGGAGTTTCGTGGAATGGACCCACTTAGAGCTGTGGCAGTGCTCGCGCGTAAGAGCAACACCCTGTTGATCATACACATATGTAGCCGCACATGGTTAGTCTCGCACAGCGGACGAGGAGAGCTAGATATAATGGTGCTGCAGGTACTCACTGCCTTGACAAATTCTGCGAACCGGTTGCGATCTTTCAGGATGTCGAGCTCGTACATATTCATCCACAGCGTGACGAACATGGTGTTCCCTATCACCAACTAGAAGCGCAAGGTGATTGTTGGCTTCCACTCAGTAGAGAGGCTGTGTATCCGCACAACAAAGCTCGTACCTCCAACAGTATGCAACCTAGGCTCCACACATCCGCTTTCATGCCGTCGTAGCATTCGTGGAGCAGAATTTCCGGCGCGAAAAAGCCAGAGCTTCCGCAGAAATCGTACAGCATGCGGTCTTGAGAGCTCATAGCTTTCGTGCAGAGCCCAAAGTCGATGAGCTTCACCAAATGGTCTGGCTCACTGTCTGGATTGTATAAAATGTTCTCGCTAAGCAGAACATTCACAGGAGACAATGTTAGTGTAGTCCATTAAGCTTGAATCCTGGAATAAGCACGACGACACACTCACGGCTTTAGATCTCGGTGACAGTAATTGTGGCGGTGAAGGACTTGGACAGCTTGAGCTACCTTCTGCATCAGAGGCTTGATGGTATCCTCGCCCAGACCCTCTTGCCGAACGCCGAAGTGGTCAAACAGGTCTTTGCCGCCACGTTCGGTTATCAAGTAGATATACTTATGGGTGTGGATCACGTCTTTCACTGCGAGAATCCCAGGGTGCTGGAGCGCCGGGTCGCTCAGCGACAAAATCTCCGAGTTGACGCGAACCAGCGCTACCAAGTCGATCAGTTTGTCTTTGTCGATCGCTTTGATCGCAAGATTTGGTTCTTCGGGAGTCGAAGACACATACACAGTAGCGTATTGCCCGTACCCAAGTACATTCTGCAGCGGGTATTTCCCAATGCAGGTCTCCGATTCCTGGATTTGCTTGGAAAGAGCAGGGATTGCAGCCATATCGGCATCTCGAGCCGGCAAGTACTCCCACAGGATTTTCTGATGGTGCTGGGAAAGTCTACCCGAGAGACGCAGACAACTCCGACTGAATTAGTCGCACGACTATTGATAACAAGAACAAGCAAAAATGAGTGCACGCTCACCTTTCATACTGGCTTTCCAGGTCTTGGACATCTTCGAAAAACTGCTCTTGCTCCATTTCCAGATGCTTTACTCGCTGGGCTGCCTGCTGCAAATTCTGCCTTAATGCCTCCATTTCAATTGTCAGCAGCTTGACCTTTTTCTCTCTCTGCACGCACAAGAACGACCAGTCACGGCGATGAGTAGCTGTGAGCCAGAGACGGGATGGATTGAACTAGATACCGTCGTGCTGCAAGTCGAAACTTACTTTGGAGATTTTCTTCAGGAAATGCGCCGTGTCTACTTCTGGATTCGCTGCTGCTTGCGGGGAGGACGAAAGTGGTAGTGAGCCACTGCTATTCCCTTGGTGCGACTGTGGAATCACCGCGGGTGGGTTGTGGATTACAGCAGCAAGCGTGACCGCAGTCATGAGCTTACGTGTGATAATCTGGTAGCGCAATGTCGAGAGGCGAAACAATGGATCAGCAAGCACATCAATTTACTCAGAGAGAACGCCAACCGTACCAGCTGGTTGTCAAGGAGTTGCTGCGTGTGCTGAGTAAGTATCATGCAAAAAGCCGCACATTAATCACCACCCTCACTGCCCGCACAACTGTAGGCCGGGCGTACCTCAGGTATACCATCCAAGATCTCAACTGGCTCGGGCGATGCTACAGTTCACATGTGAGATCAGGGCCCACGATGCGATGATCTTGCTTCGTTCCCAATGCCGAATGCTTCACTCACATAGCAAAGCGCGCAGAACGGCGTCTAATCGCAGCATCGCACTGTCGTTCGTAGCGAGCATTAGCACCTCCATAGTTTATCATCTGTGAGAGCCTGATGGCTCAACGTTCGCAGGTCCACTGGAAGGAACTACACGGTCGGCGAACGGGAACACAGCGGCTACACTTCGTCTAGGTTAATGCTTTGCGAGAAACAACTGTGTCCAGAAACACACGCGACACACAAGCTTTCACCTGTTGCATAAAGACGAATTTAGTATCAGAATCCGAGCCATGGAAGTAGCGAGCAAAGCGCGCAGCACCTCACCTCACTCGCTCAACATGTGGCTTCAGAGCAATATCGTCTGCTATTTTTGCACAATTTCAACTGACTGCAACTCGATCATATGGCTCAAATCGTTTTGCCGCCAAGAATAATGCTGAGACGGTCGAACATAATTGAATCTGGGTCAAAACACAGAAGTCAATAGCTCACGACTGAGGCCAGGCACATGACGCTGTAGTTCACCCTGGTACACACATACTTGCCCAAAATTGTTACCTTTCGCGGTTGTGGAGCACGAATCGTTGTCGTCCGCGTTCATCAGCACCAACTTGCAGCCATTCATTCAATTCTGTTTATTTGTTTCGCTTTATCTTCAAACATAGGTCATTCCAGCTGCTCGAACTTTTGGTCGTTGGTTGATCACCGTGCTTCTGCAGCAATTCGTTCTCACTGCTTCGGTGCGGATGCAATTCTTGGTTCGTGCTTTTGTATTCATTGCGTATACGTACATCGCCATCAGGACACAGGACGATTATCTGTTCATGTTTTGAGCCTGCATCTGCCAGAACTCCTCCAACTTGGCCAAAATGTCCATCGTGTTCTGCTTCAGTATCTTGCGGATCGCCATCACGATTTCCTTGCCCGTAAACTCCGTATCTTCGTCGAAAGCATCTTGAAAATGGAAATAGATGTCGTTCATGAACTCCTTGAGCAGCTCACTTAGCGCAGCATACTCTTGAGAAGACTTGGTTTGCTGCAGCTTTTCCACTTCGTCTTCTTTCGCGACCAACAGCTCCTCAAGCTCTCTATTCTTGGATCGGAACTTTTCCACCTGCTGCGTCAGTCCTCTGGCATCGATTCCCATTTGCTGCAGCTGCGCTTGCAGCTCTTGAACGCGAGTGTCTTGCACCGACTGTGATCTCGATTTCTCTTCTTGAATCTGGCTTTGCGTCTGGCGCAGTTGGTTCATCATCATGTCTCGCTCTTGTTCCCATTGCTGCTTTTGTGCGAGCAAATCTTTCACTTGAGATTCGAGTGTCGTTTTCTCTCTCACCACTTTGTCCACAGAATCCCTCGAGTCTTGACGGATCTGGGCTTCCAGCTGACGCTGCATGGATTCCAGTTGCTTGCGCGTCTCCTCTTGCAGTTGTGCTTTCTCCTTCACGAGTTGATCGTCCTTGGCGGCCAGTTCCGAGCGCATTCGGTAGTTCTCTTCCTGGTACACGAGCATTTGTTCTTGAGTGTGACTGAGCTGCTGTTGCACATTTCGCAGCTCGAGTCGGAACTTTTCTTGTTGAAGGTGATTCCCGTTCTGCAGCTTGTCGAGCAAGTTCCTGTTCTCCATCTGAAGAGCTTCATGCTGGTTCTGCAACTCCTCAATCGTTGACTCCATTTGCTCTCTTGCTTCTTGAAGTCGTCCATTGAGTTCTTGAACTTGATCACGCTGCTGGAGTGCCTTTTCGAGATTTTTCAGCAGAATCGCCGACGAAGACGAAGACGATGGCGACGCTGTCGAGCTCGACAACGTTGATGAGCTGTACAACCCCGACGACGGCGTGTACTTGCTCGTCTTCATCGATCCCTGGGCATTCAACAGACGATCGATCTTCGAGTGAATATCTTGGAGCGTCGATTCGATCGAAGTCGATGAGCGCTGGAGACGCAGAATGCCACTTTCAACCTCAACCGAGGTGCCAGAGCCAGAAGAAGACGCTGAAAAGACCGGCGTGGGCACCAGCGAACGAGAGCTGAGCGACGACGCAAAGGATGAATTAAACGACGTTGTCGGAACCGGAGGCGGTGGAGCCAAGCGCGGCGACGTCAAAAACGATGATGGCTGAAACGACGGCACAAGCTCCAAACTGTTCGTGGTCGGATTCCAGCGGCTCGTGCTCGTGCTACTATACAGCGCAGAGGACGAAGCAGCCAACGCCGACGTGGGTGGCGTGTAACTTGACGAGATCGCCGAAAAGGAGCTTGCTGCTGGAGGCGCGCTCGCACTCTGCCGCTGGCCCAATCCAGTCACGCCATTGCTCGGACTTCTAGCTTGCTCATACGCCGACGAGCTTCTGGCGGCGGACGCAGACGATAAAGGGGTGCTTTGCTTCGCATCGTCATCGCTTTCTTGCAATTTTCGCTTGCTCTCTTCAAGTTGTTTACGCAATTGCGCCAGATCCGATTGTTCCTGCATCAATATCTCCATTTCTGACGACAACGAGGACGTGGCCGATGATCCAGTTGGCGCTTGCGCGCTGCTGAGATCGAAGCTCGACGCTCGCGACTGGTCTTTCAGTGGAGCGATCACCTTGGCCGCCAACGACTCGTGCTGTGACGCTCGGTGCTGATTTGGATCTTCGTACCCTCTTGGCGACGTCACCGATTGCTTGCCACTTGGTAGATGGACACCAGGTAGCAGCACTGGCACGTACTTTTGGGCCACTGCGGCTTGCAATTCAGCGAAGGACGTCTTTCGGCTACCGTTTTTGTCGTCGCTCTCACCAGGCTGGTTCGTTAACGCACGCGAACTCAAGCTAGCGATCAAACCAGAGCCGCCTTTACTTCCAGCACGCGACAAGTTCGCCATTCGCTGCACCAAATCGTCGTTCAACGCAGCAGCAGCTTGTGCGTCGTCAGCTGCTTGCGCTTGCTCTTGGTGGACTGCAGAACCAGCAGACTCAGTCTCCGTGGCGGCAGCGCTCGCTCTCGATCCTTTCTTCACCTTGACGAGCTCCACAGACGCGATGAACCATTCTTGCGTCTGCGGCGATACAACCGTCACGAGCCGCTGCGCGTTCTTCTGCATACCAATCAACGCTTCTGTCGCAAGCACCTTGGAGAGCGCATCGTCGCTGTCCTTGACACTGCTATTGTCCACTAGCCGCACGCGCTTCAGGTCGCCGTCTCGGTCAACGACTTCCGACGCCTGCTGCTTCGCGATGTCAAGCGGGTTGGCAGTGAACAAGTCCAAGCTGCCACTCTGTCCGCGCCACACCGTGAGTGCGACCCCCGCGACGTCTCCGTTCGCGAGCGCGTATCCTTTCCCTTCTTCCTTCCCCAGCGCAATGTCGTCGACAAGGACCTGTAAAGACGCCGACGAGCTTAGCACCGCTTGCTGCGCCTTGACGAACGCGACAGTGGACAGGAACGCCATGACACCGGCTGCGTCCTTGAAGCGCATCGAGTAGAACTTTTGCTGCGCGTCGTCCACGAAGCTCACGTAGTGGTCCTGCTGCGGCGTCATCTTGGTCGCGCCGGTCACGGCGAGTTGCACGAGCGGCTGCTTATGCGAGTTGTAGAAGAGTAGCTTAAAATCCGCGTCCGCGTCCGCGAGCAGCGCGCAGCCGACGACGGCGTCCGTCTGCTGCGTGTACGAGCGCGTCTGCGGGTCGTACGCGTAAAAGTACACGGCGCACGAGTGCAGCAGCGCGTCCGCCATCGTTCGCTGTGGTTTGTAGTTGGTATCGGGGAAATGCAGAGTGAACAACAACTGCGTAACCAGAGGGGAGAGGGAGGAAGTCAGTGCTAGAAGGTATGCGTTTGTAGAGTGCGTAAGCGCGGCAGTGAAAGGAGAGATCTCTGAAGTAACGTATTATTTTAAGGAGATGATCGATTCCTGGAGGTACTCGTTTACGCTAGGTTCGGCCGGTGTCGCAGCAAACGTTTGACTTCAAGACGCTCTTCTAACCGACCGTGGGCGTTACACCAACTCTGCCCTGTTTCATTACCATGACTTCACCGTAACCGCCCCCAGAAGTAACCACACCGAGCAACCATCTCCCCAACAACCAACCGGTTATTGTCCTTAAACCGCGCAACCTGCTTTCCCCCTCTCCCTTCTCTCTCCTCCGTCACTCTTTAACAGCTTAGCGGCGAACCAGAAGCCATGGGCAGCAGGGGCAAGAAGCGGTTATCGCTGCCGACCGACGACGCCGACAACGGCGGAGACGGTGGCGACACCTCGGAGCCGCACCGGGCGGTCGCATCGCTGGTGCAGCAGCTCGCGCCCGTGGTCACGGGCCGCAAGCGCAAGAAGACGTCGTGGGTCTGGAACCACTTTCTGCGCGGCGCCAACGAGCGCAATGTGTGCCGCCACTGCCTGGAGCTCCATGGCGCCGCCGACGCCACGAGCTACCCGAACACCACAGGCAATAGCACGCTCGCGATCCACCTGCATACCAAGCACGGCATCGTCAAGGACGGCTTCGCGGCACCAAAGACCGCCCATACGACTGCTGCTGCTGCTACCAGCAGTGGCGCTCGAGCCACTCCTGCTGTCGTCACTACTACTGCAATGTCCGCGATGGATGCTGCTGCTGGTGACCAACGCGTTGCTGTGGCGCCAAGGCTCCAGGTGAACGACAGCCCGAAGAATGCGGGGCAGTACGTGAAAGCGGTAGACGAGCGCCGCAAGGCCGAGATCGAGGAGTCGCTGCTCAACTTCCTCGTGGAGGAGAACCTGGACTTTGACATCCTCGAGACGTCGAGCTTCATCGCGCTGTGCGAGAAGCTCAACCCGTCGTTCCTCGTGCCGAGCCGCAACGCGTTTCTCGGCGCGATTGAGAACCAGTTCGACCAGGCGCTGCAAAAGTTCTTCCTGATCGTTCAGCGCATCCCGGGCTGCGTCGCGCTCACAGCCGACCGGTGGTCGTCGCCAGGCTACGTGGGGCTCACGCTCCACTGGATCTCGAACGACTGGGAGCTCAAGAACTGTCTACTCGAGTTCAAGTTCTCGCCTCCGCCGTACGACCCGTGGTCGATCACTGAGCTCATCCTCTCGGCGCTCAAGCAGTACAATCTGTGCACGAAAGTGCGTGCGATCACGACGGACAACGAGTTCGAGCTGCTGGGCCCCGCGGTGACCCAGGTGCGGCAGATCGTGCAAGACGAGTACGCGATGCACATCAGCACCCACTGGCACCTGTGCTGCGGCGCGCACATCGTCAAGCAGTGCGCCATTGCGGCTGCGGCCAAGGTGAACACGCAGCTCGTGAGCATGCGCGCGATCCTCAAGACGCTGCACGACTCGATGGCGCTGCAGAACCTGTTCAAGACGCTCCAGCTCGAGTTGGGCAAGACAAACCTCAAGCCTGTTCCGCCGTTGGATGTCGAGAACGCGTGGGATGGACTGTTCAACATGATCGACAGCGCGTTCGAGGTCCGAGATGTGCTCGACGCGCTGTGCAGTAACGACGACTTTAGCTCCCGCCTGCAAAGCCACAAGCTCTCGGATCTCGACTGGCGTACACTGAAGGGCATCAAAGAGTTTTTGCAGCGCGCTGTGAGCTTTACGGCGGTCTCAAACGATGATTGGATCAGTGCGTCCCTGCTTCCACTCATCTACGACTCGTTGCAAGCGCATTGCAAGACAACGATCGAAGGGCAGTCGGGCAATCCGATACCTCCACTCGTGAAGGCCGCGGCGTCGGCTTTCCTCGAGCGGCTGCAGAAAAATAAGCATCATCTGTGGAACGACTACGCGAACCTGGCGCAGATCCTGGACCCGCGGGTCTCGAATGCGTCCGCGGAAGCGCTTGCGATGAAAGAGGAGATCCGACAGACGCTGATCGACCAGTACGGCATGAACATGCAGGAGTACGAGTACTCGCCGATGCGCGGGCCATCGGCGACGCCGGAGAAGCAGCAGATCTCGTCGCTGTTCGCGGCGGCGCGGCAAGCGCGCAACGAGTCGCTCGAGCGCATCCGCGAAGACGAAGTGGACGCGTTCTACAAGTTCACGGCCAAGCCCGACCTGTCGTGCGACGACGTGCTCGAGTGGTGGAAAGTGGTGGGCGTGCAGCGATTCCCGAAGCTGAGTCTGCTGGCGCGCGACACGCTCATGATCATGGGCTCGGCGCTCACGTCCAGCTACTTCACGGGCAGCGACCAGCTGTCGGGCGTCGAGCGTGCGATGGTGAACGACAAGGACCTGGAGATCGTCACGAAGGTGCGCGCGTGGAACCAGTTCGCGTAGCGCAGAGAGGCAGGCAGAGTAAACTGTTACGTAGTGCGCGCTGTGGCTCATCTGCGTGAGCATATGGCGTTGCTGTGTGTTACGTCGGACTTGCCCAAGAGCTCCAGCATTTGATGTGCGACTGGCTCTCTGTGACAGCTGACTGAATGGATCACTTCTCGGTTACATCCGCACGTTACGTGGTCCGTGAAACAGGCGCAGTGTGCGATTACGCGATCAGTTCCGCCCCTGCGGACTTGTTGCAGCGCACCACTGTACACGCGCGCGCGTTTTCCTTTCGGCTTGCACTTGTCAAGCAGCAAACGAGCGAGACATTCAGTTTGCTTGTTTGGGGGTTTCTGTGGGCCTGACGTAGCAGCATTTCTCTCGCTCGATCGTACGATCGTCGCTGCAATAGACAAACACTGTTTTGTGTGTGTGTTTTTTTTGACAAGCGTCCGACATGTCTTGCGTCAACGGCGCCGCTGACTAGATTACAGCGCGCGCGTTTGCCCCATAGTGACGCCATCTGCAGAGGGAGAAAGAGTGAAGAGAGTTGGGATAACATGGCTGCGCTTTTGCCGCAATTTTTGTTTTAGCATCGCAGATCTTCGCATGAACTTGTTACAGTACACGCCGCGTGTTTCGACATTTTGTTGACCACCATGCTTTTTTCCATGCTTTTGCTACACTTTCGACCCACATGACGTAATGAGCATGGTGTCCATCCACGTGGTCATGCCCGTCGCACGGGGTGGGCGCCGCTCGGTCAGTGACGCATGCGCACTCGACATGCACGACTGAAGTGCAAACGTGCAGACCATGCAGCAGAACAACACATCAGAAAAAGAAACGACTGGCACGGAAGGCATGTGTCAAGACCGGAGCTGGACGCAGTTGTTCACAAAAGTGCAGGTAGGAACAAGAAGCGAGAGGAAACCCACGCGCTGCTGGCCACACACTCAAGCCCAGGAAACGCAACTGCCGCATCTACGTTGGCTCGCACTGTTAGTTGGTGGGTTGTCTTGCTTCCCATCTTGCACGGTACAGCGTGCGTGGCCTCTGCCTCGCCTTCCATTTCGAACGCCAGGCTCTGCAGCGCAGTACGGTATCGCGCTGGTGCACTGCAGCATTTTTTCGAGGGCATGCATGAGCTAATTATTAGCAAGAAGAGTGTGACCGACCCACCTGTGAAGTGACATTTTCGTTTTTAGATACGATAGAAAACTGATTCTAATTAGAAAAGACAAGCAAGCCTGGCGTTGGATTTTATAGGTGCATTTTAGCATCCAGGTTGAGGGAGGGATGCCAAACCACTCGAGATGAGTTTTGGTCGTCGTCAGCATCATCCGGCCTCTTGAATCATATGCGTCTGGATCTTGGAGCTGAGCCATTTGTGGGGTCGTAATCGCGCCTGCATGCCCGCTGCCGTCTGTTTCATGAAAGGAGTTGCCCCGATTTGTCGGTTGTGGAGGCTTCCCAACTTGCAGTTGAAGCAAGCAATTCCACAACTGCCGCCGAAATCTTGCGTGTCTTGCAGACCTCGCAAATAAACGCATGCAAAGTGTGCGTGTGGGGTGGGTGAGCTTGGTGTGGCGCCAGAACCATACCCAACGACGGCGGCGAGACCAGCAACTCAATTCGACAGACACACGCGCGCACTTGCGTGTAAATCATTTAGCCATCCGAGCCAGTCAGTCGCTTTGTATGCAGTGGTCAGCGCTGCAGTAAAGATAAGAGCAGTCCATCAACCTGTAATCCAGCCTGGCAAACAGGCCATCCACTCGTTTGCCAGCCAAATTTGCCGATGATGGCGGAATCAATTCACAGCAGACGGGCCAGTCGAGGGCTTTTCTGTCTCATACAGTACAGCGCCGTACTGTACCAGTGGACGATAGGTAATTTTCTCGCGAAAGCAGGCCCGTTTCTGCTCAAACGTGCACTTTTTCCTGGAGTCGCTGGCGCTGCCACACCACAGACGGCACACCACTTTACAGTACCGTGGACCGCAGAACACGTGGCGCATACAAACTCCAAGTCACGGCGATCTTCGCCGCCCTTTCTCCCCATCCTGTTCTCGCCATTTTCCTTCCCCGTTTGCTTGTTTGCGCCCGCCCAGTCGTTCATTTCCCGACTCGCCGGCCGCCACACACAGAACGAACCGAGCGAGATCCCGCCGCGCATGACTTGCTAGCAGCGTCTCCCATACAAACTCCTATAGAAACCAAAAACCCCATACAAAAAAAACACACACACACAGCAACCAGTGCACAAGCAAAAGCCAATGGGCCTTCGGCGCTTCTTCCGCTGCATCGGGCAGATCTTCAAGGGCGGCAAGGCGTCGGCCGCGCGCCGCGAGCTGCACACGCGCGACTACAACAGCGTCGAGTACCACCGCGTGCTCGCGGGCGACATCGCGCGCACGTCCGAGTTCGCGAACAGCGGCGGGCGGCGCCTGACCACGGAGCAGCGCAAGGCGAATGCGATGAAGCGGCTGCAGTCGTCGTTTGCCGGCAACGAGGCATTCGACCGGCAGCTGGAGGAGCGGCTCTCGGTCACGACGGCACGCATGGAGGACCTGCGGCGCCACACATTCATGGGCTCGCCCGAGTCGCCCGCGGTGCTGTCGTCGAGCACGGAGAACGAGTTGGTCGAGTGCGTGCCCGGCACGGACATCCCGATCTGCGATACGTCGGACCCGGACGAGGTCGTCAAGGTGTACGCGCGCCTGATGGCCGCGAAGCGCGAGTTCGAGATCGCGGAGCAAGAGCTCAAGCACGTGAAGGATCAGGTCGAGGAGGCGGAGCTGCACGGCCGCCGCAGCGCCAGCAAACTGCCGCCCGCGCACCTGCGCCCCCGCCGCGCGCAGCCGCGGTCCGCGTGGATTTGAGTCCATCCGTCCGTCACCACAAGAAAAGAGTAGCGAGGGTAAGTATTGTAGGGTAGCAGCAGCATAGAGCGACGTACAACAGAGAAAGGGTATTTATTGAATTAGAAGCAGCGTAGCGTCAGTATTTAGTAAATATCGTGCATGCGTAGAAGACCATAGAGAGATGTTCCAATAACATCGGCCGTAAGTTATCAACATTTCCACTCGACCGCGTCGTCCTCATCATCATCAGCGTCATATTCACTTGCGCGCGCTGCGCTGCGTTCGCCGAGCGGGCGTCGCGAATGTTCCGCCGGATCCTTCCTTCCGTCCCATCATCCACAAAAATCCAGCCGCCGGCTGTAGCGTCAACTGTCGTGAACAACCGTCCGTAAACGGCGAGCGACCGTGAATAGAAAGGTGAGTGTCACTGTTGAGGCACTCGCGCGAGGTTGAAGTGCGCAAATTTCAAAAATGCGTATATCCGGATAGATGGGTCTGCGACTCTTGCGCTTTTGGTTGTTTTTGTGTGGATCCGTCGTATACCAAAGTAGACTCCATCCGGATAAAAAACTGGGTTTTCCCGCCTCGACTCCTGAGGATCCGTCTTTTTTGTTCGAGTCATCCGAAACACCTCACTCTGTGCATCGCGTGTTTAGGTTTTATTGTCCTCGCACCTTGCCGTTTGTATGATCGCCTCTCGCTTTATCAAAACCTCGGAGGTTTTATTATTGTTTTTGGCGCGCACTTTTTTGATTGAGGCAATTGGCGCGTTGGCGCCTTTTTTCCCCATGAATGCTGCCGAATATGGCGCATTCCGGCATTGGCGCGTGGTTCCGAGCCGCCGTCCCCGGAAGCCCCCAGTGTGTGTCTGCCTGCCATACGAGCGCGCCGCGTGCCACGGCCGACCCACCGCCGCCCAAGACGCTCAAGACCCCAAGACGCTCAAGACCCGCTGCACACGATGCTCGACCACCTGCTGCCGCGCATCTACAACGACTGCGACGCGTGCGACGAGAGCAACAAGGAGAACATTGGCTACTTTGTGCGGCGCCCGACCGCGTTCCTGCGCGCCGAGTTTGACGGGTTCGCGCGCCGCCCAACGGCGTCGCTGCGCGGCGATACCTACCACCTCGACGCACAGCGCACGCCGCACCATCTCCGCAGCAACAGTCGACGAACGCCGTCACCGGTCGGGTTAGGAGGCATTGCGAAGAAGAGCCGACCAAGTTCGATCACGCCACAGGACACGAAGAAGAAGACGCTGAAGAAGGCGGCCAAGCCGCAGGCAAGCGCAAAGAAGGTGAAGCACCACAGCAACAAGAAAGTCGAGACCAGCAAGAAAGTGCCCTCGCAGAGCATTGGCATCCGGCGGCGACCGCTGCAGGACATCACGCATTTGTACGTGAACGAGCGCCCGAGTGTGGCGTCGTCGCGACGCGCGCGAGTGGCTGCTGCGACCGCGTCGACGTCGATGCGCTTCTTCTAGGTGCCGCCCCGCGCGCAACGTGTTAGTTATAGAGGCGACGACGACGACGAGAGCAGGCGCTGGACGAGAGGTGCGTGGCATTATTTATGGAGTCTGTGTGCTGAGGTTGATGACGAAAACGGAACGTGTGCGCAAGGTGTGGGTGGCTGTGGGAAGGACAGGTTTTCGACGCAAGACAGGGTTTGAAGCGAGTTGGTCGGATGCTCGAGCTCCGATTCGATCGGCGGCAGTGAAGCGCGACACAAGCAACAGGTTTTTTCGGTGCTGAGGGCGAATGCGCGGCAGGCAGAAGACACAGCTGAGTGCTGCCTGCGTGGCCGTGCAGCATGGATCCTGTCGCATCTCGGTATAAAGTAGTTCGCCTTTCTCTTCAGCAGCCGCGTCCCAATCGTGTGCTGCGTCGAACGTGGATGGCGATTTGATACCCGATGGATGCGTCCATGCGACGCATGGCGACCAGCACTACAGCGACTCCAAGTGCATAGTAGTTCGGCTCCCAGTTTTCGAGATTTTGGGGGCTGATTTGACACTTGGAGCATGGTGTGACAGCGTCGTGCCCTGAGAGCTCACAGCCGAATTGAACGCGCCTTCAAGTGTAAAGTAGTTCGACTCCGTTTGAGCCTGGAGACGATTTGATACTTGAAAAGCGCGTCTGACGTTCAGCTGCTGTACTCTGGGAGCTGCTGTCAAGCCATGTGCCACCACGAAAAGACGTACAAGCCCACAAGAGAAGCCGACCAAGAACTCCGAAGAACCAGCAACCTACAAACCCAACCCAAGTGCCACACGCCATCCATCCTCCGCCGTTGGCTCTCATCCGAGGCGCAGATGACGATTTTTTATTTAGCGAGACCGCCACCCATGAGGAAACCCGCCTGAAGAAACGCGGGTTGTCTCCATGGCGGCGATTTGCTCGCGCAGTACGATAGTGAAGCATTCCTCTCGTTTGGAGAAGCGAGGAGGGAGATAGAGTAACTTTATTAGCAATTCAACGCTGTGTATTTTTATTTTACCTCCATGCAGACTCATTTAGTTGTGCTGCGTGACCCAGAGCGCCCAGTTGACGGCAAAGTCGCCATAGGCCTGCAGCGTGTCGAGCGGGTGGCAGTCGTCCGGGTACCAGAGCGTGCGCGTCTCGACCCCGTAGGCCGCGAGCGAGTCGCGTAGCTCGAGTCCCTGCGGCGGCGGCACGCGTCGGTCCTTGCCACCGATGCCGAAGAGCACGGGCGTCGACACGTTGCTCAGGTCGTTGGACACGGGCGAGTGCTGCCAGAACTTGGCGAGGATCGCGAGCCGCACCTCGGGTGTGAGCGCTGGCAGCTCGGCGTGTTTGTGCTGCAGCTTCTGGCTCGACGTGATGGACTCGAAGCGCTGCACGCCCGTGGCCGCGAGCGTCCAGTCCGGGATATCCGTCGCGTAGAACATGCTTGCGATATTCGACACGGGGTTGCGCGAGACCGTGGAGCGGTAGAAGCCCGGGAACTGGCCGATGAGGTGGCCAACGATGAAGCCGCCGTGGCTGCCGCCCGAGCAGTGTACCTTGGTCTTGTCGAGCGGCAGGCCGCTCGTGCTCAGGAGGTGCTGCAGCGCGTAGTGGCAGTCGTAGATGTCCTGCGTACCCACTTTGCCCACGAGCGACTCGAGCGGCTTAAGGCCGTAGCCCGTGCTTCCACGGTAGTTGACCGAGACGACGGCGAAGCCCAAGGCCGCAAAGTACTCGTAGAGCACGCGGTACATCGCTGGCGAGTTGCCGTGCGGGCCGCCGTGCAAGTCCATGATCACAGGGTACCCGTCCGCTGGTGCCTCGCTCGCTGGCAGCAGCACCGTGGCCTCATAGTCCGACGTGCTCGTGGTCGACGGGATCAGATGCTCCTTGAGCGCCTCGGGGATCTCGGGGAGCGTCTTCAAGGCCGCAGGCGTGTCCGACACCTCCGTGGAGATGGCGAACACCTTCCACTCCTTGATGTGCTTCGACGTGTGGCTCTGGTCCTCGATCACGATCGGCGCGCGCTTGTACTTGCCCGTCGCCAGATCCACGGAGACGAGGTGCACGCTCGATGGGCGCACCGGCGACGACACGGACACCAGGAACGCGTCGCCATCGCGGTCCAGCACCGTCTCAATGCCGACGTTCGGAGTGTGGCCTTCGACGTACGCCGGCGACACGAGCTGCTTCGTTGCCACGTCCACGTACTTCCAGAGGAACCGCGTGCCGACCTGGGTGTCCAGGAAGAGAAACTTGCCGTCGGAAGACCACGCCTTCTTGCTCAGCGAGCCCGTGAAGAGGCCGTTGAACGCCGTCGCCGGGCTCGTCGTGCACGCGGACTGCGGCTCGTCCACGATGTCGACGAGCGTCGACACGTGCTTGGTCTCCCAGTCGAGCACCGCGAGCATGCTGCACGTGTTGTGCGTCGACACGTCGCGCGTGGCGTAGAACGCGACCTTCTTGCCGTCGGGCGAGAACCGCGGACTGCGCATCGACGCGATCCGCTTGCTGCCTTCGTCCGTCGGGACGAGCTCGATCTTGGTCGCCGTCGCCTCGTTTTTGGACACGTCCTCCGCGTTGCTGAACGGCAGGTGGTAGAGCGTGATCGGGCGGTTGTAGCAGTAGATGATGCCCAGTCGCTTGGGGCTCGCGATCTCCGTACCGGCAAACACGAGGCCGGCGTCACCGGGCGTGAACTGCACGTCGGCGCACGTGAGGTTCGCCGGCACGCCCTTGACTTCGTCGATCTTGCCCGTGGCCAGCGTCGCCACGAAGATCACGCCCGTCTTCTTGCCCACGTACTGCTCACCCCAGTCGTCCTCGTGCACGTACTTGTTGCCCGGTAGCACGGCGTCGTCACTCTTCTTCGATTCATCGTCTGCCGCCTTCGCGTCGTCCTTGGCCTTGTTACTGCTGTTGACGTTTTCCCAGAACGGAGTCGAATCGGCGCTCTTTTTTTCGGCCACGTACGCGATCCGCGTCTCGTCGTGGGACCACACGAGGCCGCCCTCGCGCTCGCCGAGGTAGATCGCGCCGTGCGCGCTCTTGGGCGTGCGGAACGTGTGGATCAGCGTCGAGTCCTTGTACACTACAGAGGCCACACACCACAAACGCTGTCAGCAACGCGCCGACTCGCAGCAGCACGATCGAACATGCTCACCCGAGAACACGCCCTCGGCGAGCGCGGCCGCATCGCTGCCTTTCTCGAGCTTGAGCGTCACGACGAGCTGCTTGGACGGCGACACGCTCGTGGCCGCGACGTCCCAGCTCGACGGGAAGATCCCGCGGTGCACGGCGCTTTTGGCCTCGTCCGCGACGTCGTTCACCTGGTACTGCACGTGGTACTTGTGCGTGGCGTTGTTCACGAGGTCCTTCTTGCCCCACACAAGCTGCACATGGGCCGCGTCGCCGCGGGCGCGCACGAAGCCGCCGTAGAGCGTCTGCGAGCTGCCGTTGAGCGCCGCGAAGAGCGCGCTCAGGTGCGCGTGCTCGGGCGTGTCAGCGGAAGAGGACATCGCGAGGCAACAGAAAGAAGGAGGAGGAGGAGGAGGGAGGCGGAGGAAGCGCTTGTGCCGCGGACGCAGGAAAAGTGCGAGTGCATGATGCGCGCTCGTCCGTAGCTCTTGACGGACACGTGACACTTGATGGGTTCGGAGTTTGCTTTTTTTTTTCCTTTCGTTTACCTAGCCGCGAGTGGATATTGGCCAATGCGATAGCGTAGAAAAGGTGTGTTTGATCAATAGCGACGTGGGATTCGCTGAAAAGGATAATGGTCCAATTTAACACTGGTTTTGGAGCACGATTTCAAGAACAGAAAATATAGATACCTTTTTACGGATGGAAAAGTACTGGTAGTTCTATGTTGTCAATCGATGCTTGAAGTTGCTTGAAGTCGGATATGAAAGTGCCCAGCGGCGTGTTGACACACATCATCGTCGACCACGAGGATGGGGTGTCGAGAGGCAGGCGCCTGCGTGAATGCGTCCTGTTCCTCCATGCGCGCGCGCGTTGCCACGTGGGCGTTCACAGCGCCATCAATGGCCTCTCTCCCTCTCTGTGCCTCTGTAACGCGCGTGTGCGCACGAAGCCCCGTGGCAGCAACAGTAGTAAAGGAGCTCTTCGCCAACGCGCGTCTGTTGTTGTTTTCTGTGTTATGCATCCAGTCTCTAGTCTCTTGCTTTTTATCATTCCTGCGCCAGGGAGCGCGCCAAGTCCTCGACGCTCGTGAGGCTCGTGGCGCCCTGGCAGCGCGCACACAAGTGGCGCTCGCTCGCGTCGACTTCGGGCGCGTACTTCCAGCAGCGTGGGCACTTGTGGCCCTTGGCTGGCGTCACGACCAGCGCCAGCGGCAGCTTCTCGTTGCCGAGCAGCACGTGGCAGCTGTCGCTGCGGAAGCCAAGGGCCAGGAGCTGCACATCGATGTCCGCCTCCGACGCCACGACGTGCGCGCCCGAGCACAGCAGCACGTTCTCGAGCGCCTGGCCGGGCAGCAGCGGCGCGAGTAGCTCGTGCACACGAGGATGCGAGCTCACGACGAACACGTTGCACTCGAGCTGGCTGCCCACGCGGTTCTCGGCGCGCATCTTCTCCACGATGCGGTTCATCTCGAAGCGCAGCTGGCGCACCGCGCTCCAGTCGTCCGCGAGCCGCGCGTTCTCCCACTCGGGCGCGCTCGGCAGCCACGCATCGTGCTCCGTGAAGATGCTGCCGGCCACGTCCTCGAGCGCGCACTGCTGGACCTGCGCCTCAAAGTGCAGACGGATGTCCTCGGCCGTGTGGCACACGACGGGCGCAACCGCGCGCGAGAGCGCCTGCAGCGTCAGCCAGAGCACGGTCTGCGCCGAGCGGCGGCTCGTGGTGTCGTGGCCGTCGCAGTAGAGGCGGTCCTTGCTCGCCTCCATGTAGAACGCCGACAGGTCGGTCGAGATGAAGTGCGAGACCGCGTGCTGCACGCGGTTGAACGCGTACGCGTCGTAGCCCTCGGTCACGCTACGCTTGAGCTCGAAGAGCAAGTGCAGCATGTACTTGTCGACGCTCGGGAGCTGCTCGTACGCGACCGCGTGCTCGTGCGGCTGGAAGTCATTCAGATTCGCCAGCAGGAACCGCGCCGTGTTGCGCACTTTGCGGAGCGCGTCGCTCACCTTGCCGATGACCGTGGGGCCGACGCTCACGTCGCCGCTGTAGTCGGTCGTCGCGACCCAGTACCGTAGCACATCGGCGCCGTACGCGGGCACCTTGATCTGCTTGATCTTCTTGCCCGACGGCACGTTCATGGTCGAGCCCTCGATGAAGTCCCTCGGTACGAGCGTATTGCCGAGCGACTTGGACATCTTGCTGCCGCGCTCGTCCAGTGTGAAGCCGTGCGTGATCACGTGCTTGTACGGCGCCGTCTGCTGCATCGCGAGCGACGTGAGCAACGACGACTGGAACCAGCCGCGGTGCTGGTCCGAGCCCTCCATGTATACGTCAGCGCGCGTCGGGCCGCTCGGGTTCACGTCGAGCACGGCGTGCCAGCTGCTACCGCTGTCGAACCACACGTCGAGCGTGTCCATGCCCTTGACGTACTCGTGCGCGCGCGCCGCGTACGACGGCGGCAGCAGCTCCTGCACCGAGAGGTCCCACCAGCAGTCCGAGCCTCGGCGGCCGTCACCGGCGTCGTACGTGCGCACGATCTCCTGCAGGTGCGAGATCGTGTCTTCGTTGATCAGAGGTTCGTCCGTGTCCTTGTGATAGAACACGGGGATCGGCAGCCCCCAGGCGCGCTGGCGCGAGATGCACCACTCGTTGCGGCTCGAGAGCGTGGCTTCGAGGCGGCGGCGCGACGTCTTTGGGAACATCTCGACTTGCTCCGCGAGCACCTGCTTGCCGACTTCGTGGAGCTTGTCGAGCTTCGCGAACCACTGCGCCGTGGCGCGGAGCACCACGGGCTTCTTCGTGCGCCAGTCGTACGGGTACCGGTGCTTGTACTTGCTCACGTGCAGCAGGTGGC
The DNA here is from genome assembly GCA_023335675.1 of Globisporangium solare. Lineage (NCBI taxonomy): Eukaryota > Oomycota > Peronosporomycetes > Pythiales > Pythiaceae > Globisporangium > Globisporangium solare. Next base: position 3,839 of record JAADVP010000060.1, on the reverse strand, counting down.
CCGAGTCCGTGAGCAGCTCGAGCACGGCCGTGGTGCCGTCCGAGAGGATGTCGAGGCCCTCCAGGCGCGCACCGGCCTCGCTCGTGAAGTGGCCCTTGGCGTCGATCGGGCACGGGAACGCCATGGACTCGACCGAGCCGCTGTGGTGCGCCATCCACGCAAAGTAGTCGTCTTGGCCGTGGCCTGGCGCCGTGTGCACGACTCCCGTGCCGGCGTCAGTCGTCACGTGGTCGCCCACGAGCACGACCGACTTGCGCTCTGGGATCAGCGGGTGCGTGAACAAACTGCCTTGGAGCACGCTGCCGAGCACGGTCTCGAGCACAATCAGCTTGCTCTTTTCTTCCGAGCCGGACGACAGCATCTGCGCAAAGCTGTCGACGAGGTCCTTCGCCACCAGGTAGTGCGCGCGCGTGGCCTCGTGGCGCACGATCGCGTACTCCAAGTTGGCGTTCACGCATAGCGCCATGTTCGCCGGGATCGTCCACGGTGTCGTGGTCCAGATCATGGCCGAGAGGTTGTCGTACTTGGTCAGCAGCGCCTGCGCGGCTGGATCTGCGGCGTCGTGGAACGCGAAGCGGATGTACGCGGCGTGGGACACGTGGTTGTCCTGGTACTCCAACTCGGACTCTGCGAGCGCCGTCTGCGACGACGGCGACCAGTACACGGGCTTGAAGCCGCGGAAGATGAGCCCGTCGGCCACCATCTTCTTGAGCACGTTGTACTGCTTGGCCTCGTACGCCGGGTCCATCGTGACGTAGTACGAGCCGGGCTTACCGGACCAGTCGGCGAGCACGCCCCAGCGCTCAAAGTCCTGCTTCTGGTCCTCGATCGCGCCGAGCGCGAGCTCGCGCGAGAGCTTGCGCACCTGCGACGGCGTGAGGTCGCTGCGGTCCGTGTCCGACTTGAGCTTCTCGAGCGCCTTGATCTCGATGGGCAGGCCGTGGCAGTCCCACCCGGGCACGTACTGGATGCGGTGGCCGCGCATGAGCTTGTAGCGGTTGATGATGTCCTTGATCACCTTGTTCATGAAGTGGCCCATGTGCAGACTGCCGTTCGCGAACGGCGGGCCGTCGTGGAGCACAAACACGTCGGCGTCCGCGCGCAGCTGCGCCTGCGCCTCGTACACGTGCGTTACGCAGCGCGCGTGCAGCTCGCGCTCGCGCGCCACGGCGTTCGCGCGCATCGGGAACGCCGTGTGCGGCAGGTTGAGCGTCTTGCGCATCGCGTCCGCCAGCTTCTTGGCGTCGCCCATCGCCACTGTGTGTGAATGAACAACGAGCGGCTCCGAGCCACAGACTGATGGCAAGTGACGCACACACACACTCCTGCGCGCGCCAAATAACCAACGTTCGATTGAAGATACTGACATAAGTTAAAACCATATATTGTTGACTGATGGAAAATAACCAACGTTGGTTATATGGGCGAACGTGGCTGTTGCCGCCATTTTGGATTTTGGCGCGCTGCGCAGCCATGGAGACGACGGTACGCGCGGCGTCGTGGGCGGAAAGCGTGTGTGTGCGCGTGTGCCAGACGATGGCGGTACTGACTGTTGCTTTGCGTTCTTTGTGGCGGCTGTTTCTCTTGTGTGCGCGCGTGTAGATCGCGCGCCGCAGCGTCGAGTACAAGCCAACATACCAGGTCGAGTGTATGCTGCCATATCCATCTTGTTCCGTATATGTGGTGCATTTTCCAGGCAAAACGCTGACGCTGCGAGCATTGTGCGTGTGTGGACGACAACCTTGTTGTTGCTTGTATATGCATGCATGGGGTGCTTCGATCGTTGTTCGGTGCAGCGCTTTGTGCTCAAGCAGAAGAGCTACAACCAGCAGTTCTCGCACGTGTACGTGAGTCGTCTGCTGCTGCTGCGCGAGGCGATCACGCGGCGCATCAACGAGGACCCTGCCAGCGGTAGCGATACGAGACAGGCGTCGGTGCTGCCCAAGATCATCGACCTCAAGGACGGCGACGAGTGCATCATCATCGGCACGGTGCTCAAGGTGCTGCGCGCCAAACCGAACCTGTTCGACGCGCTCACGAGCGAAGACGGCGTGGTGCCGCTCGAGACGCTGGACCGCAGTCTGGCGTCCGAGGACGACCAGCTGATCCTGGAAGACGAGAGCGGCCGCGTCGAGCTCATCGGCGACATCGACATCGGCCAGCTGGTCACGGGCATCGTGCTTGGCGTACGTGGCCGCATGAGTGCGCGCGACAACGGCTTCGACGTCAAGCAGATCTACTGCCCCGAGTACCCACCGCAGCACGCGCTGCCGGAGCGCCAGGAGAGCGAGTACGTCGCGCTTATGTCCGGGCTGTCAATGGGCCGCAACGCTGACCTAAACCCGCTGCGCAGCCACGTGCTCGTGGATTACCTCGCGGGCCGCATCGGCGACGAGCAAGAGACCCGGTTTGTGTCGCAGATCGTGCGCACGATAGTCGTCGGCAACTCCATTGAGACGTCTAACGAAGCTCAGTTGTCCAACGGCAGCTCCCACGATGTCGCATCGGCCAAGACGACGAAGAACAACAACAGCAAGAAAAGCGTCGAGGAGCTCGCGCTGGACGCCGAGCCCATGAAGAACATGGACGAGCTGCTGTCTTCGCTTGCGTGCTCGATGTGCGTCGACATCATGCCCGGGCGAACGGATCCGAGCAACTACACACTGCCGCAGCAGAGCTTCCACCCATGTCTGTTCCCGCGCAGCTCTCGCTTTGCGTCCTTCCGTGCCGTGACAAACCCGTACGAGGCGCAGATCGGCGGCGTCCAGTTCTTTGGCCACTCGGGCCAACCGCTCCAGAGTATGCTGCAGTGCACGACGCGCCGACCGCACAGCGATGACGTTGAAATGAATGGAGACGCGAAAGAAGACGAGGGGGAAGCCGAGAGCGAGCAGGCGCTGGATTGTTTGCAGCGCTGCCTGGAATGGCGCCACGCCGCGCCCACAGCGCCAGATCTCGTCGCCTGCTTCCCAATGGTGAACGAGGACCCGTTCATCCTCGAGACATGCCCACACGTGCTCTTTGCTGGCAACCAGAAGCAGTTTAGCACACGCATGACGACAGGTACGAGCCATGATGCATGCTATTTCACTGCGTGCTGACTGACACACACGCCTCTGACGGTAGTGCCGCTCCTGCTGCGATAATACCTGGAATTTCTTTTTTATTTTTATAGGCGCCAAGGGCCAGCAAGTGCGCGTGATCAACGTGCCGTCGTTTGCGGAAACATCGACGATCGTGCTGGTGGATTTGAAAGACCTCTCGTGCTTCCCGATCTCCATTTCGTTATAAGAGAAAAGCTCCATCGCGTTTCCGCTACTGAACACGAAATAGCGCACTCAACAAACGCGTTCGTCACCTCCCCATTCGTATTCCCAGGTGTTGAATGTTTCTCTATTGAGGTTCACTTGAATTTTGTCTCTTGCTGACTAACTATGGACGACCAAGCTTTGCCGATCCCAGAGCGGCTCAACAGAACACGTAGTACCGAAAAGAGACTTCGGACGATACCTTCAACACTCAAGCGAAAGCACGGCACAAACATCCAATTATATTGCCCATCGTACCTATACGCGACACAACATTTTCTAGGTACGAGCTGTCTTCATTTGGTCACTCTGTGGAAAACAGTGACGTTGCGAGATGCAGTCATGCGCTCTCGAGTTTTGACGCTGCTGTCGTCTATTCCTTAGACGCTGGCAGCCAACACCTTGACGGCGTTCACGCGGCCGTAGCCGTACTGGTTGTTCGGGAACTTGCCATCCGCAGTGCTGCCGCACGTGTAACCCGTCGACGCGAGCGTGGTCGTGTCCACACCGGCCGTGATCGCCGCCTTCACC
>JAADVP010000006.1:0-76493 GCA_023335675.1 Globisporangium solare | reverse complement strand
GACCTAATGGCTCGGCTGCTTTGGTGCTTTCTCGTAGCTAAGTACGGAAACTTTAGTTGCATGCGGACTTAGTCCAATGTCAACAGATTGAGCTAAGTTGCTGCGGTGCAACTTAGCGTGTGACCCCGTTACAAGTTTTCTATCTGTCCTGGCGAAAGCTTCTTCTCCCGAGAGTCCAACGGGTGGTGGACACGTGACTCGGAAAAGGCGATTACCCTGATCTCCTCGCTTGCCAATGGGAATCTTCCAATGTCATATCGTAGATTCCCCATCAAATGATATCCTGCCTCACGTGATAGTTGATCTCCTAAATCTGTTTCCCGTGATAATCATTTGTGGGAGGGTAGTCTGTTCAAGATGGGGTTGTGCACTCGGGTTTTTTATTTGGTTTTAGTTTTTTTTCTCAGTCGTTCTTTTTTCTTTCCTTCTTATTACGCAATCTTCGCTGGTAAACTTTCAACCCTCGCCTGAAATATTGCACCGCCGCCCTGAAAACTACCCTCTTGGAAAAGAACGCGAAACCCGAAGAACGAAAGAAAAACACCCAGCTTCCTTCCCACTGTGACACTGCAGAGAAGGCGCGGAAGCGAGAACCGGGAGAAGCTGCCATGTCGTTCATGAACCTCAGCCGCGAGCAGCAGAACGAGCTGCTCTTCGTCGGATTCAACCAGGACAGCGGTGCGTGGCCGCGCGCTCGCGCTCTAAAGCGAGTGCTGACCGTGTGTGTGTGTGTGTGACTGCTCGTGCGGGAAGGTTGCTTTGCGTGCGGGACTGACACGGGCTTCAAGATTTTCAACTGCGACCCGTTCAAGGAGACGTTCCATCGAGGTACGTGCGTTGTGGTTGAGCTGGTTGAGCGCGGGAGGGCGTCGGCTTCAACATGCGAGCTGCCAAGTGGCGGCACAGACGGACGTCTCTAACGTGCGGTCTATTGCGTGGGATGAATGTCTCCTCCGCTCTCGCTGTAGACTTTTCGAATGGAGGCATTGGGATCGTGGAGATGCTCTTTCGCTGCAACATCCTCGCGATTGTCGGTGGCGGGCGCAACCCAAGATACCCTCCGAACAAGGTAGCGCTCTGTTCAAGGCGTTGTTGACGAGTACTATATGCGCTGAGCTGCTCTCGGTGTGTTTCGCGCAGGTGATGATCTGGGACGACCACCAGAGTCGCAACATCGGGGAGCTGAGCTTCCGAAGCGAGGTGAAAGCCATCAAGTTGCGTCGCGATCGGTATGTTTAGTCTGGTGGCTGTCTGACGAGTCAAAAGGCGATCTTTTTTGTTCCGGAAGCTGAGAGGCGCCTCTTTCTTTTTCTTTTCATTTGTGCAGCGTCGTCGTCGTGCTTCAAAACAAGATCTACGTCTACAACTTCTGTACGTTGTCGGCGGATGTCGTGGTCGTCGGTCATGGCGTGTGGGAAAGCTGACTGTTGGGTGGATTTGCGTTTTGTAGCGGACTTGAAGCTCGTGGATCACATTGAGACGATTGCAAACCCAAAGGGACTCTGCGCCTTGTGCCCCAGCACGTCGAACACGGTGTTGGCGTGTCCAGGCGTGAGCCGTGGCACTGTGCGCATCGAGCTCTACGATCTCCGCAAGACTACCTTGATCACTGCGCACGAAGCTGAACTCTCGCAGGTAACGGACGTTTTGTTGGTTTTTGGTCCTGAATGCAGGTGTTTTACTGGACTTGTCGTATAGATTTGCTTGAACCTCGAAGGCACACGCCTCGCGACCGCATCCGACAAGGGAACGCTGATTCGCATTTTCGACACCCAAAGCGGCCAAATTATGCAAGAACTGAGGTAATGACCAAGCGTCGCCTCTTGTTATGGCGCCACGGATACGTTTCTGGGTTCATCTGAGTGTTGCTTGCGTGGGTTTTGTGTAGACGAGGCGCGGATCGCGCGGAGATTTACAGCATCTGCTTCAGCCCAAACTCGCAACTGCTCGCATGCTCGAGCGACAAGGGCACGGTCCACGTCTTCGCGATGACCACGGAAGGCTCGGGCACGACGGGCACGTTCTCGAACGAGCAATCGTCGATTTCCCCAGCAGCTCCTGCGCTCCCTGCTCAGCATTACTCCAATGTGAGCAACGGCCCACGAAGCGGTGTGGCCGACGAAGAAGGCACGGAAAACTCGAAGTCCAGGTACCGCCCTTATTCGTGTCAATGCCTACGTTTCGGCTGGTGCCATGTGCTCGCTGCAATTACTGATACTGGGGTGGATCGTGCTTGCTTTTTTGTTTGTTTGGATCAGTTTTTCCTTCATGCGTGGTCTGCTGCCGAAGTACTTCAGCTCTGAGTGGAGCTTTGCACAATTCCGCGTTCCTGAGACGAGAACCATTTGCGCTTTCGGTGCCGAAAAGAACACAATTATCGGTGAGAAACAATCGCTGCAACGTGCCTGCATCCAGGGATCTCATGTTTGCTGCTTCTTGTTGCCACACAGTTGTCGGGGCCGATGGGTCGTTCTACAAGGCGGTCTTTGATGCCAACGGAGAATGCCAGAACACATCTTACTCTAAATTTATTCAGTCGGACGAAGATGAATAGACCAAGATGTATCGATCCCGAGCGCAGTTGGCCCCATGCAATCTGCGGGGAGGGTTCGAGGGGATCCAGCGGCTTTTCTGCTGTCGCCTCGCGTTGGCGGAAGCAGCGAGTCTCTGCGCGTAATTGTATGATTTGGTTGAAGAATTTGATCTTTTCCTTGCATGTGATTTCAGACCCAGTGTAAGGCTGAAAAACGATAATAACAAGTGTTTCCGCACAAGAGTCAGGTCGCAATGGTTCGTCGTGTCTTTGGGGTAAGTTTTTGCTTTGTTCCTTTGGATGCATTTCTGCGACGCTCCATCTCGAATAGGCGCGATCGCTCCGCAGCCTTTTGTGTGGCTGCAGCATGCAAATGGCGCCGTTCGTCTATTTTTTCGCGTTGACTTCGTCGCCGTGGATCGTGTATTTGTCTCTCTTGACGCTCGGATCGTACTGCGTTTACGTGATTCAGTGTGTGAGACGCCGCCCATTATCCAGAAACAGCGAACATGGCGGCTGGCTTACCACTTCCCATCGGCTTGCTGGGAAAATGTGCTTGTTCTTTTCGTACCAGTGGCGTTCGACCACTTTTCCAGGGTGCGACTGCAGCACATGACACAACATGCAACTTTCTTTACAAACTCGCGCTGTGCAGCAACCTCAAAGCGATACCACGTACTTCGTCTTTCTCGACACGCGCGTCGTTGATCAGACGGACATCTTCGTGCACGTCGAAGTGGAACAGCGGACCGCTTTTGCCGCGCGCCTTGGTCACAATCAGGTCGTAGAACGAGTAATTCTGCCAAAGCAACCAACAACGTCGGCTCCCAAATCCGTTTCCTCAAAAATGCAAAGTCACGACAGTTGCTTACGTGCGGGATGATGAGATCTTCTTTGACGTACAGCAGGTTGTCGGAGCTCACGCCACGCAGTTCCGCGAATTCGTTGACGAGCTGCTGCTTCACGAGCTCCAAGTACTTGCCGATGGTCGTCTTTTTCGGGATCTGCGAAGGTGGAGCGAGCACACAACAAGCAAACACGCCGGCTCAGTCACGCACCACGGACAGAGAAAGCAGCAGCGCGCTGCCGTGGCGCACCGTGATCTCTTTTCGATGGCCAGATCCATCCCAGTAGCTGTACGTCACGCTGACATTCTCGTCTGCATTGGCACACAACACACAGCCGCAGTAGTTAGGATATCAACGTATCCAACAGAGTGCGAGTCGCAACACGAGCGCGCGCACTCTTTATCCGCTCTTGCTCGGCTTCCCACTCGGCGCGCAGGCGCTCGCGCTCGCGCGCTTCTTCTTGCTCGCGCTCCTTGTCGGGCAGGAAATCGGTCGCGACGTGCGGGTTCTTGGCGATCTTCTTCTTTTTCAACACGGTGCCGCCGTCGTCGCCTGCGACCGCGCTATCGCCGTCTTCTCCCGCGCCTTCGTCGTCGTCGAGATCGAACGAGAGTGGCCCCATTCGCTTCGCCTTGCGCTTCTTCTTCGGCTTCTTCGCCTCCACTCTACAAACAGATGCACGATACAAAAGCCAAAGAACGAGTTAACTTGCATCTGCCGCTGTACGCGCTGCCGTGGAAGGCGCGCGATGGACGCACTTGACTTCCTCGGGGGCATCTTTGCGGTTCTGCAGGTTCTCGCGCTTGCGCCGAAACTCTTCGGCCGTCACAAGCCCCACGGTTTGGCGCTGCACACACATACGCACAAGATCAACGGCATTAACGAGTCTGCTCGCGTAGCGGCTACAGCGGCACTCAATCGGCTGCTTCGTGTGGTCCCATGAGCACCTTGAACTCGGTCTCGTCGTCGTCGCGGTGCGACTCGAAGTTGGCGTCGATGCGCGCGCCGCGCTGGTGCGTCCGCTGGATCTCGTGCTTCTTCTGCTCGTACTCCTGCTGCTGCTGCTCGCGCTGCTTCGAGAGCTTGGCCGCGCGGCTGCCCGCGAGATTGCCCTCCACCGTGTGCACGCCCGACGACTTGTACCGCTCGATGTTGGACGCCATTTCTGCCGATGCAGTTGTGTGCTGGGCCGCAATCGTATGGAGTTGTGTCTATATCCGCTAAAGTACGGAAGTCACTTTTTGCAGATACAGCAACGCGTCAGAAAGCAGCAACAGACAAGAACGATGCTGCGGCGATTCGACAAGAGCAGCGACAGGCACGCACTATTCCCTGCGTGCCCCCCTGCCGCCGCCCCCTGCTCTCTCTAACGCTCTGGCGCTCGTGTGACCGCATGTGTGCAGCAGTGCGGCGGCGTCGTCGGACGTACCGCCACCGCCGCCGCCCGGGAGAAGCATCTCCATGGGCAAAGCAGGAGACCACGTGCCTCCGAGCGGCGCGGAGCAGATGTCGTCGCTGCAGAAGTACCGGTCGCAGACCATGAAGGACTACGGGCTCATGATCGAGTACAAGCACCTGCGGCAGCACGTTCCCGGCGGCATCTACGTGCTGCCGAGCTTCGACGAGACGCGCATCTGGTACGGCACGATCTTCATCCACACGGGGTTGTACCGGAACGGCATCTTCAAATTCACGATCTTCCTCCCGGAAAAGTGCGTCTGCAAAGCGTTTTTTGCGCTCCTTTGTTTTCCACTTGCGCGCGCATCTGTGTGCGCGTGTACTTTATGCGATCTGAGTCTGACGCGTGGTGTCGTGCAGCTACAATGGACCAGGGACGTACCCGCGTATCGTGTTCAACACCAGCGTCTTCCATCCCTACGTGTTCGCAGAGGTGCAGACTGCCACGCTGCGCTGACTGTGCTGCCTCGCAAATCGTTATTTAACGTGTGTGTGTGTCTGGCATGGCAGTCGAGAGAGCTGGACTTGAAACCCAAGTTCCCCGAGTGGGACCCGGAGCTGCACTACATGGTAGCCGTGCTCACGTACTTGAAGAGCATCTTCTTCATGAAGGAGTTCCCGGAGAACGTGGCCGTGGCCAACCCCGCGGCGCTCGAAATGTGCGCTTTTACTTTTCCCGCGCCGTGTGTCTCGGGGGCGCTCGTGTCGGTTGCTAAGTTGCGTTTTGTTGCTGTTATTTCGTGCGCAGGTTCCGGCAGAAGGGCGACAACAAGTACATCGGCCGCGTGGAGCGCTGCGTGGACGAGTCGCTCGAGAACGTGTACAACAACGAGCAGGGCTCGACGATCCGCTTCACGAAGCACAACCCGGCGCACGACAATCTGCGCAAGGAGCTCTTCGCACAGCTCGAGACAGCCAGCGCCACGGACGAGGTACGTACGCGCGCTCGGCTCCCTTCCCGCCCCAACGCATTCCCATTGGAGCGCTTATCTTTTTTCTTATTGCGAGTGTCCGTGTCCGTTTGTGTTTTGCTTTTTCCTGTAGCAGAAGCCCGCAGCATCGCGTGAGTCGCTCGAAGAGAAAAGCGCCGTCGCCGCCAGCGGCGGCAGCACTGAGGACGGGTCGCGCGCATCCGCGTCCTCCTCACAAGAAGAGTCCAAGGAGCCGCCCTCTTCGTAGCCATGTTTATAAACTCGCTCTTGCCCCCTCTTTGTTGCGCATTGGACCCGCAATATGAGTCTGTTCCGCCTTTGTCGTGTGTCGCGTACGCGTGCCCGAAGGGCGTTCGTGGGAGGCGGGGTGCGCTCTGCATCTTTGCGCTACGGTTGCTGCTGCGTGGGCGCGTATACGCCTGCTTTGTATGGATCCAAGGAGCAATATTCGAGCGCCCCAGCATTTGTGCCATGTGCCCCCATTTGTTCCCATCTTGGCAGCAATTTCTCCCCCTTCATTCTGCAACGCGTCCTTTACATGCCATCCGCAAAGCTGCAACTCGACGGGATAGTTGCTGGATAGGGGGGTGTGCTGCGACCCCGCACTTTTTGCGCGAGGGAGCCAACATCTTCATGCGCTCTGTGGCGTAAGAAGCTCGCGAAAAGCTCGAGAAACGCGCGCGGAACGCCGCCGCCACAGCACTTCGCACACGCGATCCTTGCTTCTTAAGAGGAAGATGGAGCTGCGCACGAGCGGGTCCCTGCAGCAGCAGCGCGGCAGTGGCCGCAGCACGACGACGACGGCGACGATCACGGCGACCAGTCGCACGGCCGAGACGCTGGCGCGCAACAACGACGAGCACGACTACGGCGCGCAGGACGCGATCATGAACGAGATGATCGCCAAGCACCGCACAGAACTCACGGAGCTGCAGCAGTACATCGGCCGCGCTGTGAACCAGACTGGCGCCGCCGACGACGACGAGCTGCTCTTCCCGAACGACCATCTGCCGCCGCCACCCCCGCCGCTTTCCGATCGAGATGCTGGAGAAAGCAGCGGCCCGCCGCGCGTGATGGTGGACGCGAACGAACCGTATGACGGCTTGGCGAGCCCCGATGGCTTCAACACGCCTCGCCCTGTGCGCAGCAAGACCGCGGAGCGGCTGATGGAGCTGTCGCGCAACGAGGAAGCGCAGCGCAACGACCGCATGAAGCTCGCGGAGCTCTCGGATGTGCGCAACGAGCGCATTGGCCGCGACGCCATTCGACGATGGAACCCGGACGCCAAAGTCGTGCGCAATGGCGACAACCAGAGCTTCAAGCACGTCAGCGGCCGCACGAGCCCCACCGTGCGCGTGCGAAAGATCACGACGACGACGTCACCGCGCACGTCGGCCAAGGTCCTCCGCGAGTACTCGAAGGACTTTGTGCAGCAGGCTTTGGATTTCAGCGGCCACGACGTCGACGACAACGACGACGAGTTGCATCTGGGCGGCCGCTCACCCACGACGCGCGGGCTGAACACGGATTTGAAGCTGCTGAGCGGCGATGGCGACGGCGGCTTTCGTGGTGAGAGCTCGCAGCAGGAGCTGCGCACGTACGTCAAGCAGATGGAGGAGACGATCGCGCAGCTCGTGCTGCAGAAGGACGAGCTGCTGCGCAACCAGGCCGAGTTCGACAAGCACGCGAGCGGCATCTTCCCGTCGCTCGAGCACCTCAACCACCAGCTGTCGCAGATCGTTCAGGGCAAGATGGCCAACTCGCAGGTCAACATCAAGGACGACGTGTACGACGAGATGCGGATACTCGGCGAGAAACTCGACGAGCTCGAGTCCGAGACCAAGCGCCGCAGCCACGACGCCGACGTGCTCGAGCAGAACCGGCAGATCGAGATCACACAGATCAAGGGCCAGATCGTGAGTCTCGTCACGAGCGGCAAGCTGCGCGACGAAAAGGTGCGTGCATTTGCCAAAGGCGCAGTCTCTACGATGGACATGTTGATGCTGAGTTTGTGTGTGTGCTGGTGCCGAGCAGACCGAGCTGATCGCCGACACTGCCAAGAAGCTGCAGCAAGAGCTGCAGGAGGCCGTCAAGGGCGTGCTGCACCGGTATCAGCTGGTTGAGAAACGGATCAGCCAGCTGCAGACACCGCTCGTGCAGCCTCGGCTCGTGGTACGCTTGTGTGCGCATTGTGATTGCATACCCATGGATACATTGCTAACGCGCATGAATGTGGCCATGTCACCTTTGCTTCCAGTCACGGAGACCGCCTCAGCGCTATGTATACTTCATCGCCGCCATCGCGGTTGCAGTCCTGACGTTCCTGGTTGCCGCCGCGTTTGGCGACTTGAACAGCAAATGCGGGCTCTTGCGACGCTGCACACCGCTCACGTAAGCGCGGGAGATTAGATTTGGCGTTCTCAGCGTGATGCGAGCCACAAAATGACGAAGAAGAAAGCGAGTCCAGCAGTATTAGGGCCTCCGAGTAAGTGTTATCCCCCCCTCGCACGCATACAGTGTCTAACGTTCGCTCTTGTCCCTCGCGCTGCCCATTTCCCTTACTCCAAATATCTATTTAATATGCAGTCTCCGTCTCGGTTCTATCTCGCCCTGCGTTGCGCTTCTTAGCTCTGCTTGACGCGGAACACGTGGATGTTGAGGACCGTCGCGAGCTCCGTGATGACGTAGTAGACCATGTGCAGGTATGCGCCCAGCGTCAAGACGAAGAACAGCTCGACGACTTGCGTTTCATGGCCCTACAGCGGCAGAAAAAAGCGACATCGTGAGTCTATAAACGACGAGAAAAGCGCCACAGTGCAGGACGCGAACGTACCCATGGCACGACGCCGACGACGAGAAGGAACGACACGGCGAGTTGGATCACAAACGTCTTGCGCAGCAGCCAGTACGGCTCCTCGCACATGTGAGACAGCATCATGTGCATCACCATCTGCAGCAGCAACACAAGAAGAACGACGACGTGGGCGTCAGTACCGCCGCTCGATGCACGCGTCAGCAAAAAGACACGCAACGCAGCAGCACCTTGGCAAAGAGCAGTCCGACGGTCCACATGATGAGGCGTGGGTGGTCCGTGAAAATATCCGATGGCGACCAGAGAACCCAGAGCGCCGAGAGCCCGATGAGCGCGAGGAACGGCGTGAGACCGAGGATCGCGGCCGCGCCGTCGCGAGCAGCGCGCTCCAACGACCGAATCGCCACCACCGCTAATGCGCGTGCGCACAATGACGTTACTTATGCGATGCGAAAGCAGACCCCCTCACAGTCCTATCGACGTACCACTCAGGAAGCACTGGCCGATCGCAGCGACAAACGTGATGAGCACGAACACGTGGTTGTTGTTCAGCGCAGGGTAGAGCGCGTTCGGCTGCGTCCAGAAGGCTGGACCAGCGACCGCAGTTGCAATGTACAGCGAGTACATGATCGCGAGCCCCTCGTTCGGTCCGTTCACGGGCGGTAGCGCGAGCGTCCCCGTGTAGTACTCCTCCCACGTCGCCATGAAGAACACCATCGCAGGCGCGAGCATCAACAGCAACGACTGCAACAGACACGCATCAGCTGGTGCGCGGACTCGCATACGATAACAACGCACAGCAGCATATTCATCTTCGTGCTATGTAAACGTACCCAATACGTTGCACCGGACTGGATGGTCGCGGCGAACGTGCACGCGCTGATGACAACGTTGAGCGCGTCGCAGCCGTGGTCGAAGAGCAGCCCCAGCGGCGACGAGTTGCCCGTCTTGCGGGCTTGCTTGCCGTCCGCCACGTCCAGAATCTGGTACAGGATCAGCGAGACGCCCGCGACCGCGTACACCCATCGCGGCGCTTCCTCGTCCATGTTCGGTGCAAACCTACAGCCGCAGAGGCATCGCAATCAGTGCATTTATCGTTTCCCCCCCCACCACCATGCGCATTGCCAACAGGAGGACATACCAGAGCATGCACACATGCGCGACGATGACCAATGCGAGCCCCGAGATCGTGATGGCGTTCGGTGCGAGCTTGGGCGGGAGGACGTGGTCCACGAGCTTCTGCGCGAGCGGCGACACGATGTAGTTGTACAGGAGCGACGCGTCGCTGCCGCTGTACTTGTACTGGAGGATGTTCTTCGCGCCGTCGTCCGTCAGGTACTTGTACGAGCTGCGGCGGCGGCCCATGCCGCCGTTCGAGCGCGGCGCAGATGCAGCGGCGGGGGAAGTGGACGGCGGAGCCATCGGTTCGAGTGAGCTCTTGGGTGGAGTGATGGCTTTGATCAGAGAGGTACCGCCGCGTGCACCGCCTTCGGTGAGGTTTTTTCTTGGCTGGTTTGGATTTTTCCATGAAGCCAGCCACACCGACCGGACTACTATTGAAAAGTGTTCTGCGGACTCCTGTACTTGGTATTTGCAAGCAGAAACCGGTATGATACCGGTATGGAATGGAGCATGCGAGAGGACTTGTGTTTCGTTCGTATCTTTAATCCGTTGTAGTCCAGTACGCCCGAGGTTTTTTGTCCTTTCTCTTTGCATGCGACGCGTCAGCAAAGTTCAGCCATCTTCCCAATGGGCATCGTGCGTGTCGATCCGAGCAAACGCTGTCGGTTCAGCGGCGCCACAGAGCAGAAAGCTCTTCACATCGCTCACGCAGCGGCCTGAGGTCCCTTGGGTCTGCTCTTATCTACATGCGCCTTGCACTCGAGCTGCTTGATGCGCGGTTGCTGGATGAGCAGGATATGACGCTGCGCCTAAAGATGCGGCGCACAGCCTGTCGATTGTTGTCGGGGTCTACCAGCCGCAGCTTCGGCCCTCTGTCCGGTGTCACTCTGTTCGAATGACTTGCTTTGGCGGCCAGACCTGAAAATCGTGCTGGCGTTCGTTTCGTGGCCCAAATCTGCACAATGTGGTGCGAACTTAGCCCCCAGCATCGCGCTCGAGAGGCACCCATTTCCTCAGTTTACAGTCCACACAGTCGACGGACCGCATGTGCGACGGTGCGTGCTTCCATGGCGAATGCGTCGCGCAGCAACCCGCAGCCAGCGCTGCCCCTGCGTGCGTCTGCAGTGCAGTGCAGCTTCCGCAACGGCAACCTGTACTTTGAGCTGCCGCTCGCCTGCACGATCATGCTCGTGGTCCTCGGCCTGCGCGTGGCGGAGAAAGCGACCGCCGTGCTGCGCTTCCCAGAAGCGAAATGCGATTTGTTCGCGTTCCCCAGGCACTTTGTGGCGTCCGAGAGTGCCGGGCGTCTTGGCGTCGTGCGTCGGCACGTGGGCAGGCGACATTCCCACGAGGGGCTTCTCCATTCGGCCCACGCCAGCTGGAGGCGCGAGAACGCGAAAGCAGCGCGTGCTGCAGCTGCTGGAAGCGATCCTCATTGTCGCTGCGGTTCTCTTGGAGCTCGTGATGTGGCTCCAGATCGCGGCGATCGCGTTCTTGCCCATGGTTCCGTGACCAATGACGAGTCAAAGCACGGCGAAGGTGCGTACATCAGTCATGTCGTGCTGCTGCTGTGGTCTCCACTGACCACTTGAGCAATGTCCTTAGGCCCTGCGGCTGCTGTTGCTGCATCCGCTCTGGGCTCGCACGGAAGCGCACGCGTACCCGCATCCAGTCTTCTATGGCGCAGTCGTGGCGGTGCCCGCTGGCCTCGTGGTGTGCTGTCTGCTCGGGATCAAGCGCTTCCCTCTCTTCAAGTCGCAGCCCAAGGCCGCGCCTGCGGAGGATCTGTGCTCGATGGCGCTGCGTGTGTACAGCGAGTGGGCTGCGCTCCCTCTGATGATCGCGCTCTTGCTCCCCTTTGAGTGCCTTTTCGTGGGCTACGATCTCAAGGGCTTCGTGTTCGCGTTCCCAGCGCCCGCGAGCTCGTGTTTCACGCTGCTCCAAGGCGGCCACGTGGCGCTGAACCTCACTGTGGCGCTGGTGTACTGGCTTCTCAGCTGCATGGTCGTGCTTCAGCTCAATTGCGAGGCCTCGCATCCGGTGCCGACACTCTGGAGCGACATTCGATACATGGCAACGGTGCAAGCCGCAAAGCTCCCGCTGGCGATGGTGCGCGTGCGAATGTGTCCGTTGTGGGAAAGGCAACCTGTAGGCTCTAACGGCGCGCTTCTCTACCCGTTTGCTGTATGCAGAGCGTGGTCGCGTTCATGAACGCCAACGCGTACTTGCTGTGCGGCAGCTGCATCGCAGTGGCGTGAGTCGATGCGTGTTGCTTGTGTTGTTGGCTACGCACGCCATTTTGACGCTTGTTTTTTGTGTTTCTGTTCTTTTCGCCACGGCGTGTGGACGCAATGCTTCGCGAACGCGTGGATGCGGCCATGCGCGCATTCGCTGGTGCGTGGCGTTTATCTCGCGCCGAAATGGCCATAAACCCTCCCGCTGACGCTCTCTCTCTCTTGGCACCAGATCAACGGCTTGCGGGGGTTCGGATCGGTTCTCGCCGCGTGGGGCGGCGTCATGGGGCTCGTCGCTGCTGCGATGGACAATCCGAGCAGCAAGACCCCGTTCGAGGCAAGTTGCTTTTTTTCTTCTTCTCACCTGCGGGCCATGGCTCTCAGCAGCCTCTGTCGTGTGCTGCGCGGCGACAGATCTGGTCGTTGGGCGCGATGGGGCTCCCCGGCACGTCGTTCTCTGCGCTGCTGCTGTACCACACGGAGGATTTCTGGTTCCGCCTCGGCATCCTCTCGCCGCTCCAGCAAGACAGCAGCGGCCCCGCACTCGTGGCGCCGGACGCCGTGGACAGCGACGACGACGCGGCCAAGTCGCTCGTGCACAAGATCAGCGCCTTTTCCCCGTTCCAACGCGCAGCTAAGCAGCCTCGCGGAGACGCCCGCGTCGCCGCCATAGCAGAAGCAGCTGCCATTCCGCATGGTGAGGCGCCCAAGGAAGATAAAGCGGCAGGAGCTGGTCCGCTCGCGCTGCTGCGGCGCGCGAGAGCGCAGAAGCGAAGTCGAGTCGTGTAGAGTCGCGCGAGGTCGCATTGGTGGTGGGTGAGAGCGCAGCTGCCCGCTCTTCAACATGCGCATCAGCGGCGCGCGGGCGGGTCCGACCACGGCCGCCGCGGGCGAGTGTTTGCGTGCGGCGAGGGCGTAAACGTTCGCGGGGTGATGTCTGCAGGCCATCAGTCTCTCGTGGAGCTGCTTTCTCGTCTGCTTGAGAACGCGCGCGTAATCCGAGCTGCCTACTGTACCGTTGATAAGTTCTTCAAGTGGATCGCAGCGCGCCGCATTCGGAAGTGCTGGCGGACCAAACGCCATCATCATGTTAGTTTGGTCGCTGCCTGTGATTTTGCTGACCGAATCCCCCTAGACAACATCTCGTGACGTTTGCTCCTTGTTTAAAGGCTTTAAGTGATGAGAGGTGTACATATGCGGCGCAAAAGGTTTTTTTAACCGGCTCATCGAGTTGTAGCCTTTTAATTAGTATTGATTTATACAGGATATACGTTATTATTGCTTCTGGTTTGGAAGGCATCGTTTGCAGCCATATTTTCTTTTTTCCCGCAGTTGAGACACCCCCAACCAGATGGACAAATCACCGATGCAGGCTGTTTGGGGGGTGGATTCCGTCAGCAGCCCCTTTTTCGCAAACGTATTAGGTCAGTCAAAAAGGGGCCAAACTGCACAATGACTTGCTGTCATCAATCAGCTCAGCCCTAGTCCATCGAGAAGTGGTTATTCGTCTCTTCGGCTGCACAGTCTCCCCATTTAAAATTCATGCAAGCGTAATCATCGGCATCAGCGATCCTAAAACGACATGATAACCCTCTACAAACAAATACCTACCAATACGGAAGTATGCATTCTAACAGGTTCAGATGCTGTCGCTTCCTGCCGTTCTACCTGACAACCCAGCACCAAAAACATAAAACCTCAACCAGCGGGTTTGTGTGTGTGTGTGTGTGTTTTTTTTTTTCATTCGAGCGGTCACATGAGGTTTTTCTCTTGAGCCAATCGCACTTAGACGGAGCATGGCACCCTTCCGTCCGTTTGCGCTGCTTCATTTTTTTTCCTCCGCACGAGCCGCCGACGCGTTCGTTCCTCCCCCCCCCTCTGCTGCGTCTGCGTTCTCTGCCGGTGGTTTCGCTGACAAGAAGTATTTAAAAGGAGGAGAAGGCGCCCGTCGGTTACTTCTCTCTCTTTCCTGCGGCGGTTGTGACCCGAAGATTCCAACAAAGATGGCGCTGTTGTCCGAGTCGACGATGGCGAATGGCGGCAAAGGTACGTGCCCCTTGGAGAACAACGCTCGCTACGGCGTCACGCGCTCACGCGCAGCTTGTGTGAACGCAGCAATGGCCAACGCAGCGGCGGCGGCGCTGAAAAGCGCGGGCGGCAAGCTCGACAGCAGCCAGATCACGCACCGCGTCAACTCGAGCGGCTTTGCGGCGTCGCGCGCGTCGTCGCCCTCGGGCAGCGAGGACGAAAGCGCAACGAACCACTCGACGACCATCCGCATCTTGGAGAAGAAGGACGCTGTGGCCACGCCGACGGATTCACTGATCGAGCGGTACCACAGCGCGACGAGCACCAAGATGTACGACGTCGAAGAGCTGATCGACTACTACTTCCACCGACGCCTCGCGGCGTTCTCGGCCGTGATCATCAGCTACCTGCCGTTCGTGATCACGCCCAACCAGATCACGATCTTTGGGCTCGGGCTCGGCTGGGCGTCCGCTGTGTGCCTGTACGACTCGGAGTTCCACACGCCGCTCGGGTGGGAGCCGAACGAGTCGCTCGCGATGGCATCGCTGCTCATGTTCGCGTGGATCGTGTCGGATTGCGCCGACGGCCAAGTCGCGCGCTTGTGCAAGCGTGGCACGCGCACGGGCCGCATCCTGGACGGCTTTGTCGACGGTCTCGTGCTCGCGCCCAACTGCGCCATCCTCGGCCTCATGTGCGTGCACCACTATGGAGAACCGCAGTACGCGCTGTACTCGATCATCGCGGGGCTGTCGCTCTGGGTTCACGCGCTCGTGTACGACAAGGTCAAGAACGTGTACATGGAGAACGCGCTGCCGCAATCCGAGTGCGACGGCGAGACCGTCGAGAGCGTGCGCGCCGAGTATCATGCGGCCAAGGCGCAGAACCCGCTTGCGCTCGACAGCATCCTGCTCGGCATCTACGTGATCTACCTCTCGGCGCAAGCCATGTTCACGTCGGACGCGGCGTCCAAGGCCGAGGTCGCGCGCCAAACGCTGCTCGCGACGTGCAACGACGAGTACCACACGATGTTTATCCGTCGGTACCAGAACCTCGTGCGGCTCGCGTCGTTCATGGGCATCAGCGCGCACGTCGTGGGGCTCTACGTGGCGTACTTCACGGCGATCTTCTACTGGGACGCACTGTTCTACGTGCAGGTGTACTTCGCCGTCGTGCTCAACGCGATCCTCGTGGTCGTGCTGTTCCTGTTTTTCAAGACGGGCATGGCCACGGCGCAGCCCAACAAGCAGGGCTCGCTGTGAGCGCGCCATTATCTCGTTTTTTCTTTTTCTATTATAGACTCACACGAAAGTCGTAATGCTCCATTTTGGTGGACAACTAGCCAACACGACCCACACAGATGATGCAGATCCTCTCCACATGTAAATAAAACAAACCGCTATTTTTTTTCCGTATTGTGCCAAGGCGCGTTACCGCTTGCCCATGGCGAAGAGCATGGGGAAGTTCATGCGGCTCGGGATCGCGAACGAGAACAGGAACAGGAACACGAGCCCGAGCGCCTGCACAAAGTATAGCAGGCTGTGGTCGAACGGGAAGCTCTTGGCCAGGTACCCGAGCAGCGCAAAGAGCGCCGGCCCCATGGCACTCGCGACCAGACCCGCGACGTACGTCACGAACTGCGCAGCGCGATGCACCGCGAGCCGCCGGTCGACCGCGATGGAGTTGTCCAGCAGCGTCAGGATGCCGTGCATCGCGACACCGCCCATGAGGTGCTTGCCTACGAGCACGACGGCCACGATCACCCACGCGAACGGAACTTTTTTCTCGATCTCGAACAGGTCGAGCAGCGGGAAGCAGCCGATGAGCGGGATCTGGAACAGCAGCCCCACGCGCAGTGTCGCCAGCGGCGTCATCACGTTCGATGAGACCGACGTCGAGACGCACAGGTGCACAAACAGCACGCCCGCCGCCATGGCGGCCACCGTGCCTGTAAGCGAGAGCGTGTGGGCGATCACCGTCGCGCGCACGGGGTGCGGCACCGACGACACGCGGCCAGTGGGCACGCCGTCTTGGCGAAAGTACCACAGCGGCAGCAACTCGTCAAAGCCCAGCTGCACGAGCAGCCAGAAGAACAGCACCAGCAGCACCAGACACGCGTGCGGCTCCCTTGTGATCGCGATGTCCGCGAACTGGTCGCCGGACGACATGGGCTCCAGCTTGAGCTGCTGGTTCGCGTTGTGCACTTTCTTTTCGCCATTCACCGACGTCGACGGTACAAACACCTTGGCGCGCTGCGGCGGCGACGCCGCGGCGGCCGTGCGTGCCACGGCTTCGGTCGCGTTGCCGCTCGCCTGGGAGTGGACGACAAGCGAGATCTCGCTCTCGTCGTCGTCGTCAAACTCGTCCTGCAGACCGTACTCGGAGCAATCAAAGAACGCCTCCTCGTCGCTGCCGTCGTCGTCCGCAGCGCGCACGCTGCCGGTGCGTCCGCGGCGCGCTGTCGCGCTCGACTTGCCAATGATCTCGATCGTTTGCTCCAACGAGCCCGTCGTCTGCTTGAGCAGCTCGTCGAGTGCGCGCTCTTGGCTCGCCTTGCCGATCTCGACGCCGTTGCGGCCGCCGTACGCCTTTGGGAGACTGTCGACGCCGATCAGCTCGAGCAGGTCCTGGCGCAGCGTGTCTTGCTTAAAGAACGCGATCTTCTCGGCCGTGCGCTTCGAGATGCGCGGGCGGATCGTCGACATGACCTGCGAAAACCACACCGGCGCGTTGATCACGGCCAGCGACTCGAGTTTGTCCGGGAACTCCTTCTGCATCTCCGTGATCACGGCGCTCGCCATGTCCACGACGCGTTCGTCCGTGTCCGTGAGCGTGAGCCCCTCCAAATCGATCACGTACACAAACTTTTGCGATGATTTCAGCAGCTTCTCGACGCCGAACGACAGGAAAAAGCGGTAGTGCTCGCGGATATCGACGGTCGTGAACCCGGACGAGTGCAGCTTGTCCATCTTGATCTGGCCGACAAAGTCCCACACGACGACATCGCCGCTCTCCGTATACCCGTGGAAGTAGTGCGGGAGGATGCTGCGGATCATGCGGTAGTGCGGACGCGGCGTCGCGAGAATGTTCGACGCCGCGGCCGCGGACTTGCGGTTGATGCGGAACGTTTCTTCAAACGCGTTCTTCACGAGCTCCAGCGGCCGCGGAGAGCTTTTCGCCATCATCTTCGCGTGCGACGGCGTGTCGGCGCCTTCGATCGCCGAGCTGTTGCCCTGGTGCATGAAGAAGTTCGCGTCGTCGTCGCCCGCGAGCTGCATGTACGACGAGCGGCTCTGCACGCGCAACCCGATGAGCGTCACGACCGTCGCGATCCACGCGAGCACCGACACGAGGCAGAGCGGGTAGAAGTGAAGGTACGCGTCGTCGCCTGACGCCGGGTCGGCCAGCGCCAGCTTGTTGCCGACCGCGACCAGCAGGTACGTCGCGCCCGCGCCGATGCCCGTGCCCAAGTACTTTGTGGACGACGCGAGTCGCGTCTGGCGATTGCTACACAGAAAAACGCATTCAAGTCACGGGGGCGTCAGTCAGCGCAAGGGGCCGCACATGCGGATGCGGATAGGACGTACCCGCAGATCGTGTCGATCTCGATGAGCGCGACGGGGACGACGCCGCTGAAGAGCCCGGTCGCAAAGCGCACGAGCGTCATCGCGAGCAGACTCTGGCAAAGCAGCAGGCTGAAGAAGCCGGCGCCGATGATCGCGAGCCCCCAGAGGATAACGCCCTTGCTGCTCTTAAGCGACCGTGCGACGTTGATCCAGAGGCGGCACGAGATGACGTGGCCGAGGTAGCCCGAGCCCGCGAGCAGCGCCGTGTAGAAGCCGAGGCGCGGGAACGGCGTCGTCGGATAGAAGTGCATGGCGACCATGGGCGCGAGCACGAGCACGACGGCGTGCGAGACGTACTCGACCATGGCGCAGCCCATGAGGAAGAGCAGCCGCGCATTGAAGCCGCGACAGCAGCCGGCCATCGTGAAGAGTCTCGTCGGCGCGCGCGGGTTTCGTTTGTGTCATCGACTTGTTGCCGCGGCTGTCACGCGCAGGTTCTCTCTTTCTCTCTCCCCCTCTCCCCTGTGGGACTCGGTGGTACGGATAGGTGTGGGAATCGATTAGTGGAGGTATGATGCAAGAGAGAACTGTTGTTTTGGATGACTATGGTCAAATTTAGTTTGGATGAGAGGAGGATAGGGGGAGTTATTATGTTGTAGAGGTGTAGGGACAACGTTTGGGACATTCGGTACGAAAAGGGCCAGTTGGCGTGGTCGAAAAAAACCGGTTTCGCCACGTGACGAATGGTAATACCGGTACTCAGTAGGTATACCGCTAGCTGCAGTTGAAGATTGGTTCACACGACCTCGATTATAACGTCCATTTTATCTTCAACCTCTTTTGATGCCAATAAAGAAAGGTATTGTAGCAAATCGATTATACCATCATTCGGTACGAAAGTATCCTCCCCCGAATAATAAAACCTGCTGCTGCATTCGAGCATCACTTTCGTTGACACACATATCATGTTCATTCCTGTAAACGAACGGCAACGACCAAATGTCCCCCTCGCGCGCGCTCACGCACCACTCGTACGCGAACCTGGACGAGGTGGCGTACCAGCACTTGCATTGGGCCGTCGACATCGACTTTGCGCAGCAGCATCTGCACGGCACCGCCGAGTACACGTTCGCGTACGCGGCAGCGGACAGCGCGGCGGCCCCCGTGCTCGTGCTCGACACCAACCACCTCACGATCGAGAAGGTGTTCGTGGACGACAAGCCCGCGCCAAAGTTCGTGCTGCAGACTGCACACCCGGTGTTCGGCCGCGCGCTCGTGGTCCCCATCACTGCTGATGCCACGCGCGTGAAGGTGCAGTACACGACGACCGCGCAGTCGAGCGGGCTCCAGTGGCTCGCAAAGGAGCTCACGGCCGAGAAGACCCATTCGTACCTGTTCACGCAGTGCCAAGCGATCCATGCGCGCAGCATCGTCCCGGCGCCAGACACGCCTGCCTGCAAGTTCACGTACTCGGCGTCCGTGACCGTGCCGGCGTGGTGCACGCCACTGTTGAGTGCGATCGCAGACGACGACGCGGCCACGAAAGCCGCAGGCAAGGGCGACGGCAAACGCACGGTGACATTCCGCCAGGACGTGCCGATCCCGTCGTACTTGCTCGCGATCACGGCCGGCCGCTTGGAGAGCGCGGAGCTGAGCCACCGCTGCCGCGTGTGGGCTGAGCCGAGCGTCGTGGCGAAGGCAGCGCACGAGTTCGCGCAGACGGAGGAATTCTTGAAGCACGCCGAGACCATCACGGGCCAGGAGTACGTCTGGAAGCGCTACGACCTCGTGTGTCTGCCGCCGTCGTTCCCGTACGGAGGCATGGAGAACCCGTGCCTGACGTTCGTGACGCCCACGCTGCTCGCTGGAGACCGCTCGCTCGCGGATGTCGTCGCGCACGAGATCTCGCACTCGTGGACGGGGAACCTCGTCACGAACCACACGTGGAGCGACTTTTGGCTCAACGAGGGCTGGACGCGCTGGCTCGAGTGCAAGATCCTCGCGCGCATCCACGACGACCCGCTCGCGTACGACCTCAAGGCGTTCGTCGGCGTGCGCGCGCTCACCGAATCGGTCAAGAACTTTGGCGAGACGCATCCGTACACGCACTTGGTGCCTGACACTGACGGCATCGACCCGGACGACGTGTTCTCGTCCGTGCCGTACGAGAAGGGCTTCAACTTCCTGCACTATCTCACGGGCGTCGTCGGCGGCCACGACGTGTTTGAGCGCTTTGCGCGCGCGTACATCCACAAGTTCCGCTTCCAGACCGTGACGTCGGAGCAATTCCGCGCGTTCTTCACAGAGTACTTTACGTCAACGGTCGACAAGCGCGCTGCGATCGAGCAGATCGACTGGCACGCGTGGTACCACACGCCGGGGATGCCGCTTGTCACTGCCAAATTCGACACGACGCGCGCGGCGCAGGCGATCACGCTGGGCGAGACCATGGTCACGCATCCGACGGACGCGGCCAAGTGGGGCGTGCAGGTGAGTGCGCACGCGCTCAAGAAATGGTCTGCGACGCTGTGGATCTTGCTCTTGGACACGCTACTCGCGCATCAGGCGCGCCAGAACGGAGGAGCTACGACGACCTTTTCGCAGGCGCACTTGGACACGATCGACGCGTTCTGCCACAAGCACTTGACCACGACGCACAACGCCGAGCTGCGCTTCCGATGGTATGCGCTCTCGCTGCGCGCCCAGGACACGCGGTTGCTCGCCCAGATATCGGCGTTCCTGCACGAGCAGGGCCGCATGAAGTACGTGCGCCCGCTCTTCCGCGATCTGTGCACGGCGCTGGGGCCTGCGGAGACGAGCAAGCTCTTCGAGAGCAGCAAGTCGCTCTACCACCCGATCGCGGCCAAGATGATCCAGCGCGACATCGCCAACGCGTCCCCGCTCAAGAAGACGAGTCGCGGCGCGAAAGCGTACTCGCCGTTCAAGTTTGCGGCGCTGAGCGCCGTGGTCTTTGGCGTTGCCGTCATGGTGTCCAAGCGCCGCTAAGTGCGCGAGCCTTTAACGAGAGCAATGGAGCTGCTGGCCACATGGTCTTTTATTGCTTGCCTCAGTCGCTCGTTAACTATAAAAAAAAAATGCACTGCACTCCATTCTCACCACGAGCACGCTCCACTTATAGGTCCGGCAGGTCCTCCATGTGCGGCTGCACGCCGGGGCTGACGGTCTTGGTCGTGAAGTACACAAAGCTCTGCAGCGTCGCGACGACGAGGTTGTAGAGCACGATGAGCTTGGTCCAGCCGCCGTACTCGTACGTCTGCGCGCAGAGCACCGCGAAGTAGAGGATCGTGAGCGCGCGGCCCATGTAGTTGCCCAGGAACGGGAAGTACGCCTCCACGCTCACGCCGTTCACGACCGACTTGAGGTCGTACAGGATCACCAGCGCGCCAAACGCCATCGTGTAGAACCCGAGCGCGACTAGCAACACAAGTCAACAGAGAGGAGTCAGTGCACATCCCACAAAGCCACTCCAATACACAAGCAAAACGCACTCGCGCCGGCCGTAAAGTGGATGAGCATGCCGAAGCCCTGGATGACGGTAAGCGCGGCCGCGAGCGTGTACATGCCGCTCACGACCAGATCGATCGTGGAGCCGCGTCCGTCGTCGCCATAGGGCTGTTCGTGGTGCAGCCCCCACCCTCCGTTCGCGTTGCTGCCGTCGCTCCCGTTGCCGCCGCCTCCGTACGCATTCGGCTGATACTGCGGGACCGCGTACGGGTGCACGTTCGGCGCGGCGTACGGGAGCTGCTGTTTGATGTTCTCAGGACGCAGGAGCGCGGCGACGCCGCCATCGCTCTCCTTCTCTTCCTCCTCGAGCGCGTTGGGCGGGTTCCGCATCGCAACGTAGTTGTTCGTGGCCATCTGCTTGTGCGAGTTGATCGCGTTCAGGAGACTGTTGAGCGGCGGCGCGGCGCGCTCTTTCGGCTTCAACCCGCGCTTCGGGGACGCGCCGCCGCCGCGCACAGCCGCGTGCTGCGGTGAGTGCGAGGGCGAAGGCGCAGGCCCGCGGCTCTGCGCGTCCACGAGCGGCGCCTGGAGCTCGTCGTCCGGAAGATCCATGGGCGGCCCTCTCAGTCTGTCTCGGCGTGGAGCTCCTCGTGCTTTTTCTTCACGCTTTCAGAAGAAAGATGCTTATGTTGCGCGACGAGGGCACGCGCGCAACAAAAAACCAAACAGCAAGAAAGAACATGTATTAAACAGCTTGATTTAAACAGCAGAAACAAAAAACAAGGTTTTCTTTCTTCCTTTTTTGTTTTGCTGACCAGGTAGTCCGAATGATAGCCTAAGTTAGTCGCCACCGGATTAGACAATTTCCACATCCTTGGGCTTTTCAGGGAAAATGCCTGCGCGCATCGCACGAGTTAGCACTGCGTCAATGCGTTTTCGCTTCATAAAGAAACAAAAGGAGCGTCATACGCACCATTGAGGTGCTCGAGGCCAAGCATCAACGCTTGAGTGCCGAGACGGCCATGACCTTGGGCCTGTACGTACAGCAATTTTGTTTTACCAAAAAAAATGGTTCGTTAGATCCTCAACAAATTCAACGACCAGCCAAGTGTTCAAAGCCAACGCACCTTGACTGCGATGTACAACTGGTTGGCCAACGCAAGCCCAGGGAGCGATAGATTCATTCTGGTGCGCAAGAACGAACAAGAAAAACCATGTCAGCATCAACGCGTCGATATCAGATACGCAGGTCAGGGACGCACCGTTCCGCTTCTTTGAGCGCGATGCCCATGTCTTTCAAAAAATGCTCGACAAAGAAACCCGGGTCAAAGTTGCGCTTCGCGATGCGTGGACCCATGTTGCTGATCGACCACGAGCCTGCCGCACCGGCGCTGACCGCGCGAATGGCTTCATGCATGTCGAGACCTGCTCGCTTGGCGTACAAGAGCCCCTCGCACACACCGATCATGTTGGTCGAGATCAGGATCTGGTTCACCATCTTCGTGTGCTGCCCCGCGCCAGGTCCGCCCATGTGGCGAATGTTTTTGCCCATCATGTTGAAGAACGGCATCGCGGCGTACACGGCATCGACATCACCGCCCACCATGATCGACAGCGTGGCTTCGCGGGCTCCGACATCACCGCCCGAGACTGGCGCATCGAGCGTCGAGACGCCTTTTTCCTTCGCAGCGTCGTAAATTTCCTTGGCGAGCGACGGCTCACTTGTGGTCATGTCCACGATCACGCCGCCGACTTTCATGCGCGACAGCAGACCAGTCTGCGGATCCATGATCACCGACTTCACATCACTTGGATACCCGACGATTACAAACACAATGTCTGCAGCAACATGTCCATCTCACATATCAGCACCTGGCATGTCAATAGGCGTCAACAGTCGCAAACAAACGTACCTGAATACCGAGCCACTTCGGCAGGAGAGTTCACGACGACGGCTCCTTTTTCACGCAGCGTCTGGCACTTGCCTGGCGAGCGGTTGTACACCGTGACTTCGTATCCTTGGCTCTACAAATGTGTACGAATCCGTCAGGTTCAGCTCTGCACCAAGAAAAGAAGCACAGCGAAAGCGAACTCATACGTACCAGAATGTGGCCGCACATGCTGCTGCCCATGATGCCCGTTCCGATCCAGCCAACACTAGAAGCATTACAAGGTTAAATGATGCTTCCTTTCGCCCAGATCCTTGTTTATTGGGACACAGAAAAACGCACCGAAGCTTCATTCTCGAGGCGCCCATGATATCAAGCGCTTGGGCTTGGAAAATGGCTGCAAGAAGTAGGCGTTCCATTAGACAATCATCGGGCATCACACACAGCAAATGACGCAGAAACAACTACATACGGGTGGTCTTCAACGCGTGGTCGTCGAGCGTGTGGACCGCAGGCGCCGCCAAATGGTCGACAGGAGGAGGCACGACGACACCAGCAGGGGACGCCATGTCGCTCTCGTCCTTCATGCGGTGGCTGCCCGGGACGACAAGCTCCTCGTCGATCACGACGCGGCTCTCCGAGTACGACTTGAACAGGTGCTCGCTCAAGCGGTGGTTGTGCTTGTTGATCTACTCAAACAACGTAATCCAGTCCATGAGCACACGCTTTCCATGCACAGGAAAAGTGACTCGATAAACGTACCTGCGCGACCACTCGGACGACGTACTTGTTCTTGCCGGGGCCCTCGCCGGGTTTGCGCTCCGAGATGCACGCGCGGATCATCGCAGGGCAGCCCATGTACCGGTAGTGCTGGCGCGGACGCTTCCCCTTGCCGCGCGGCTTCGTCTTCACGCCGTGGGTGCACAGGTACAGCTTCTTGACAAAGCCGACGCTCTCGTCGATCGGTTCCTTCAGGCTGTTGCGCTTCGCGGCGCGTCCGTTCACAGCTTTCGCAGAGTCCGACGTGCGCAGCCGCATCGGCTGGTGGGTCACGATGCAGTAGTCGTCCATGGCGCGATGGAAGTCCTCCCACGACTCGTAGCTCTGCTCCATACCGGCGCACTGCACGAGCGTCGCGTCGTCGTCCGCGAGCGGGATCATGCGTGTCGGGTCGTCGTCGTCCTCGTTCTCGTCCTCCTCGTCGTCGTGGATGTCCGAGTCGCTCTCGCGCTTGCGGTCCGCGAGCAGCGCCGAGTACGCGGCGGCGCCGTGGTGGCCATGAAGCCCCTGGAGCGCCTCGCTCGTCATGGCGGCGACGCTCTCAGCGACCTCGGCGTGTGTGGGCGCCGCGATCGCGTCCACGCCGTTGTCGTGCACAAGCGCGACGTCGTCGTCGTCCTTCTTGGCGCCGACGCTGCGGCGGCGGTGGTCCTGCTTCGCCATGGCGTCCATGTCTTTCGCTTTTGGGGAGTCTTGGTTGGAAGCAGACCGGCAAAACCCAAACCGTCCTACAAAACGACCTAGAAGCACTATTTCAGCCAATCGCGTGCTTGGATTTACGGGTTTTCTAAGTTGAGCTGCAGCAGTTGCAGTATAAAACCTCACCTCGTGCTTGAGGTGGATTGGCTGTTTGTTGTCTAGGTTCGTGCCTGCCCATTCGCATTTTGCAGTGGTATCTATCTAATCGAAAGCCGATGGCGTCGTACAACCTGCGCGGCGGCGCGCGGCGCATGCGCATCGACGAGGACGCGAGCAGTGACGAGGACTACGTGTTCGAGAGCGGCGCGTCGTCGTCCGTGGTCTCGACGACCACGACGACGTACAGATCCGCGGCGACAGGCAGCAGCAGTGCGGCCGCGAGCACGACGACGTCGACACCGATCGTCCAGCGAACGCTGTACACGAGGCCAGACGAGGTGGAAGACGATGACGAGGAGGACGCGGAAGAGGACGACGATGGAGACGACGGCGATGACGACGAGGGAGAAGAAGAAGAAGAAGAAGGCGACGAGTACGTCGAAGTGCGGGGCCGAGCGGCCATGCGGGGCGTCGAAGAGGACAGTGAGGATGACCAAGCGATCCGCGGCGCGAGACGCATGGGGCTGCGCAACAACGGCGCTGGTTTCCTTCGGCGCTATCGCGCAGCAGGAGCAGGTATATATCATACGTATTATGTCTATACGCAACGGCTGACTGGAAAGGTTTTCCTCTGTGTGTGTATCCATGTGCAGGCTTCGTGAGACGCATCATCGACTCCCAGCGTGTTCAGAAGCTGTCGCGGCAGATTCGCCAGTTCTGGGTATGCGCTTCCGTCAATCAATCCTGCCAGCGTATGCTTGCAATAACCCGTTTTGCGCGTCCTTGTAATTGCTAGCGCTACACGCTCCGCAACTCCCTCGTGGCCGCGAATGTCCTCTGGCTGTTGGCGCCACTGGGGTGCTTCCTCATCGCGATCGTCGTGCCGCAATACCTCACGACGGCCATTCGGTATGTGGACATCCTGACGACGCGGGTCGTCGGAGGCAGTGGCGCGTATGAGAAAGGCACGATGCGCTCGATCGTGCAGGAGATCGTTGATGTCAAGCTCTCGGCGATGAATGAAGAGCTGCTGTTTCTACGCAACACGCTTCAGTCGCAGGAGCGAGAAGTCGTGGCGTTGCGCGTGCTGTGCGAGTCCTTGCGGCAAGTTCACGACGAACAGCAGAAGAAGTTTAGCCTTGCGGATAGCGACAGTGCGATCTCGATTCACATCGAGCGCGTGATCTCCAAGCACACAGACGACCTGGTACGCTCGACTCCGTTGATGGTCTCTGTATTTGTGCAACGGTTGATTGACGGCTCTTGCCTCCTTGCGTTTCTGCTCTAGTGGACGAAAGTTGTCGAGAAGACGACGACACTGGAAACCGAACTGCATGCGACGACAGCAATGCAGCAAACGATTCTCGGCAATGTTGAAACCCGCCGCGGAAAAGATTTGGATGTACGTGCGATCGGCTCTTGTGGGAAAACGCGTGAGGTGGCCGTAGTTGGCGTTCTGACTCTGTCTTGTATTGATGTGCAGTCGATCCGAAACGGTGGCTCTGCGTCTGGAAAGTCCGAAGACTTGTCAAGCAGTCAGCAAGAGTTCCGCAATGAGTTCGATAGCTGGAAATCGTCGTTTCAGCAGGATCTGAAGGCCGAGATGAGCCGCGAGATCCAAACCTTGGAGGCGCGTGTGTCAAATTCGCTGTTTGCAAAAAAGCAGCTGCTGTTCGAAAGTATGGAAAGTCTCCGCAACTTGAATGGTGCGGATCCTGCTTTCGCGAACCTGCAGGCAGCTCTCAGCGAAGCTGGGACGCACAAAGCTGGGCGAGTGGATTATGCGGCGCTGGTGAATGGCGCGACAGTTGTCCATTCTGAACGGTAAGAGAGATGTGTGTGTCCCCCTGTCAAGTACCATTGGGAAAAGGGTGCTGATACTTATGTTGTACGTGCGCATCTAGGGATTTGCTGGACCCAAACAGCATCTCGCCGCTTCAGATTGTATCGCGTGTGATTGGCCTTCAAGGTGGCGATGCAGAGTTTACGTCGCAGTCGTATTGCAAGCGGCCGCTCCCATTCTTTGGCTCGCTCTTTTCATCGGGAGAGCTTCCTTGGTGGCTCTCGCGACATAACGGACGTCCAGAGACGGCGCTATCGGTATGCAGGAGTCTGTACTTGGGCTCGTGTCGTGCAAGCAAATGCTGACGTGCATCTACGCGTGTCTTGTTTCGATGCCATTAGGAAACGATGGAGATTGGAAGCTGCTGGGGCCTCGCTGGTTCTTCGGGCAAGCTTTCCGTGCGATTTCCAGCGCGCATTCTCGTGGATTCAGTCACAATTGATCACATCCCAGAGTCCGTGGCGTCCGATTTCACCTCTGCGCCGCGCGAGTTTCAGATTCTGGTGCGTGATGAATTGCTTTGTGAAGCTCTCAGTCTCGAAACTAAGCTGGTATTCGCTCTCTCTTAGGGTTTATCTGTGGAGCGTGAACGCGATGCTGTGGAACGGATTCCATTCGGGAACTTTTCGTACGTCCGTGGCGGTGCTTCTTCGCAAACTTTTAAATTAATGACGCCGATCGTAAGTGGTTCATGCTTCTGCTCGATGTCGCTCTGGTCGCGCAACTAAAGCTCTTTGCTTTGCTGTATGTGCGCAAAATCAGGCTGCTGTCGATGGTGTGACGTTGGAGATCAGCTCAAACCACGGCCACCAAGAGTACACGTGCCTCTACCGATTCCGAGTCCACGGCACGCCAGTCTGACAAGTGGTACTTGGAACGCTTAGTAAGTGCTAGTAGATGATTCGCGTATCGACCATAAACTTGTTTCCAAAATGCTCTATTCCACGAAGGTTGCATCGTCTTTTGCTATCGAAGTGTCCGTAAAAACTAGTTCGCGTGCAGCCGAATCACATTCGCGAGCGTCTGCTTCTCCCCCATTCGAATATGCAAACATGACCGGAGCCAACTCGCCATTTGCTGTTCATTCGCAAGGAGGAAGTCCTCATCACGCTACAGAGCAAAGACAAAAGGTGTGAGAATGAGCGGAAAGCAAGAACAACAGACTTGACGTTTCAGCCTGACCTCTAACGAGAACTTGTGCTTCTTCAGGCGATCTGAGCAAATGTCGGTCACGATGCTGTGGATCTTGCCCGTGAGCGATGGAGGAAGCTGCAGCGACGATGAAGTTTGCTGCGGTGCGACTGAAGAGCTTGCTGAAATCGCCTGCTGGAAAATCCCTTGCAACTCCTCTCGGGACGCTAGCAGCACCTGGAGCCACTGATGTGATTCAGCTGAGAGCTGACCATCAGCCATTACCTGCAGCGTTTTCTTGGTGATTGTTGCTCCAGGCGTTCGGCTGAAGTGAAGCAAGTGGAGCAGTTCTTGCTTTTCTTGGCCCATCGCGTCCGAAGTCTGCACTTGCTGCAGTTGAATCGGCAGCGGGACATCCACGACATCGTGTGGGTTCGTTGGCAGCGTGAATCCGTAGTTCCGAAGCAGCCGCATGTTGCTGTGATGCCCATAGTTAATACACAGTTGCTCGCCCGGTTCGTATGCTCGCGTCGCGTGCACGGTGAAGCCGTGCTGAGGATCAAATCCATGAACGCACTCGTCTCTAGAGGAACGACAGCATCAGTACAACAGCGATGTAGCTTTGCAACCAGTGACCTCGCGCATGAGCAAATGAACCACGGCATCTTACCCATTGTCGGCGTGATTGAACCAGTCGAAGAACGGGATTAGCGTGAACGGCTGCTCTTTGCCCGAAGTCGCGCGTGACATGAGGATCGAGATGGCCCAGAAAAACGCCTCTGGGTTGACGAATTCGCTCCCATTCCCAAACAAATGCTGGTAGATTGTGGAGTAGAACTTCGAGCTAGTTGCACAAATTTCGATCCACGAACACAGTGAGAGTGCATGCCCTAGTAACATCACACTGCATCAACTCGCTCACGTACCTTTGCTGAATCCCTCGTGCTACTTCCTGGCACGCGTCAAGCTCCTGGAACTGGTGTTCACCCCAGTAGAACGGCAAGTCCACGAAGCTTGGCAGCGAGTTCACGTACAGATCCTCCATCGCGGCATCCGTGATGTTGCTGAAGAGAACCTGCGGCATCTGCGACCGCGGGAAATTCACGAGCAAGTGCACACTCAGCACCAGTGCATTCGGCACAAACGGCGACGCTGCGAACGCCCGGCTGCTCGCGAATAACTGGTCCAACTGACTGAGAAAACCCGGCGCCTTCTTCTGCGCCTGCGCGAGCGCGTACTCGGTGGAGAACGGGTACCACGCGTCAGCGCTGGCCTGGAAGACCAGCGAGTCCTTGGGGATGCGCTCCTTCGCGACGACGCCCACGCCCATGCGCGGGATCAGCTGGGCCTCGATCGCCGACGACACGACGCACCCGCGCGTGCGCCGCACGGCGTCCTGCACGCGCTGCAGGATCAACGAGATGCTCATGATCGAGACAATGGAGCTCTTGGAGCACGAATCCGTCGAATGAGGGCGCTATAGTGGCTGTGGTACCCAAAAGAGGCACCTTTGCGACCGTGAACTTGCGTAATCAGGCGGAGTCTCCGCCAGTCAACGGATGCGCCATGTGGACCACATGGCCGCCTCGTCCATCTTGACGCGCGAAGCCATTCGAGAAGCGAGCGGCAGACAGACAGACAGAAGACGCGATGGTGAAGGTGGCCGCGGCAACGGAGACGCAGAAGACGTCGGTGGAGGAGCTCGTGTCGTTCCTGTCGCACCCGCGCCCGGAGCTGCGCAAGTCGGCGTCGTCGCTGCTGGTTAACATGACGGCGTCGGATCAGGGCATCCACCAGTTGATGCAGCTCGCCAAGTTCGACGTCATCCAGGCGCTCTGCCGTGTGGTGAGCGACATGCGCCCCATCGCCGAGGACGCGATCAAGGCGCTGATCAACATCACGGCCGCGAACCCAGCGGCCTGCGAGCGCACGCTCAAGTTCGACCTGCTCAACCGCGTGATGACGCAGATCGACGACGACGAATGGCGCTTGAAGGACTACTCGATGATGCTGCTGGCGAACGTGTCGACGGCCCCCGAGGGCGCGCGCGCGCTCATGGGGTACGACGCCAATAGCACGGATGCGCTGCTGGCGCTGCGCGAGAAGAAGATGCGCACGCTGACGACGCTGTTCCTGGAAAGCGAAGCCGAACCTGAAGGCGTCGATCAGGAGACGGGCGACGCCAAGTGGGACGACGAGTACCAGTACGTCGCGAACATCCTCGCGAACATCTCGCAATTGGCCGAAGGCCGCGACTTCCTGCTCAAGAACCGAGGCAACACGACGCTAATCACTGAGCTGCTGCCGCAATTGCGCTCGCCGAACGTCGTGCGTCGTCGCGGCATCGCGTCCGTGGTGCGCAACCTCTGCTTCGACACGGACAACCACTTCTTTCTGTACGACCAGCTGGATATCCCATCGAAGATGAACTACTTGCTCGCTGGCCCTGAGCCGCTCAACGAAGACGACAAGGTCGGACTGCACCCGA
Organism: Globisporangium solare; assembly: GCA_023335675.1. NCBI lineage: Eukaryota > Oomycota > Peronosporomycetes > Pythiales > Pythiaceae > Globisporangium > Globisporangium solare. Next base: position 46,569 of record JAADVP010000006.1, on the reverse strand, counting down.
GCGTGTACCGGCTCGGAGAGAAGAAGAAGCGCGAGCAGGACAAGCAAGTGCGTCTCTATGCCGTCGACTGCCTGCTACTGCTGTGCACGACGCGCAATGGACGCAACGACCTGCGCCGCAAGAAAGTGTACCCGATCGTGCGCAATGCGCATCTCGTGGAACCGGAAGAAGAGATCGGCGACCAGATCTACAAGTTGGTCGACTTTTTGATCCGCGACGAAGAAGGTGAGGAACCTGACTGGAACGAGATTCGCACCAAGGCGTACGCCGACGATCCAGAGGCTGAGCAGGAGTCGAAGACTGAGGATGCCGCGGGCCAGGAGCCGAAGAATGATGATGACGTTGCAGCGAAGCCATCTGCACGAAAGGAACTGCCAACGCCTTCGGCCGACTCTGTATTAAATAAACCGCTGCCAAGCGCCGTTGCGGCCAAGCCCCGCGTCGTGGCCACCGAAGACGAAGAGGTCGACGAGTACATGGCGGCATCGCTCGCGAATGAGATCAACCTGCTCGATGTCAGCAGCGACGAAGAGGACCACGAGGATGAGGACGAACCGGATGTGGACTAACTTGAATAAATGCGCGCGTACCCCATCTTTTCCAGTGTGCTTTCTTTCCGCATCGGCGCTGTTCCTGCACGCAATAGGACCTGAAACTAGACAAAGCTCATCGTTCTGTTCACAAATTCGGGTTGCCTTCACTGCATTAGCATCTCACAACACAATCGAGCATGCATCTTTGAGGTAGCTAAGCTTATCTATCACATGCGCAATGAAGCTGCTATAAATGAAGAAAGTATATATACAATCACACAAATGCTCTTACTCTCGGCACTTGAACTCAAAATCTTCTGTCGTCTGGCAGCCGCAGGCTGCGGCTCTTTACAATAACGTTCATATTTGGATGGGGGTCTTGTGCGGATACGCGATAACAATATTTACGACGATTCATCAAATACAAGCGGATGGGAGGACACGCCCATGAAGCGCTCTTTGGAGAACTTTCGGCGCACGGCAGTCAGCTTGCTCGTCTTGCCGACGCCGTTTTGTGCGTTCCAGAGCATCTCTCTCAGGTCTTCGACGCAGTCCGTCAATGCGTGTTCAGCGTACGACGAGTGGTACTCCAGTGTAGACGACTGCGAACCATACACACAAGAGGGTTAGTTTGCTTTGCTGCAGCACAAAGTATAAAAAAAAAAGAGCCAAATGCAACGCACCCAAGCCGGAAGTTCTCGCATCTGGGTTCTAGCGATATGAACAGCGGACGCCGCAACGGTGGACGGGAGATACTTGGTCAGCTTGTACTCTTGTAGGCTTCGGTCGATTACGTAGTGAGCAAAGTGCTCAACGCGGTCGTCAGAAGTGCGGGATGCCTTCAAAAAGCGCTTGGCAAACTGATACTTCGTTGGGAACGTCACGCGGTACTGGATGCTCGCCAACAAGTTTTCTTCCATTCGGAAGAGCTCGTCGCGCGTGTACGCATTGTCGGTAATGCGCACAAAGTCGTCGGCCTCCGGTGGGTAGATCTCTTCGTACTTCGAAGCAATAAACAGCGCTGTCACGCCGACAAGCTGCAGTTTCTGACGTGGCACCGACGTGTCTTTCTCCAAGTACTGGTCAATCAAGTGGATCGCAATGTGGAGTGTCTGAGGAAGCAAGTCGTACTTGCAGTGAACGTCTACGAGCCAGTCGACCAAGATCGCGCGCATCTTGGAATTGATATCGGACTGGCGAGACATGTACGACGCGCTCGGCTTGCGCTTCTTCTCGTCTTCTAGTTGGTACCTCGTGATGTCTTCAGCGTACTGCCAGCACGCGTTCGCGTTGTCCTTGTCGTCGGAGTCGATGTCGTGGTTCTCATCCTCTTCGTCGCTCGCAAGATCCACAATATCCTGGAGCGTCTCCGCCGAGCGCACCACTGGCGTCGTCCCTTCCTTGATGCCCATCGTACCGAACGTGTTGGATACAGGCGTGGTGGAGACTAGCTTGGACGTGATCGTTGTCTGCGTCGTGCGCTTGGTCAGCGGCTTCTTCTGCATCGCCACGGCCGCCGTGCGTTTCACGCCACCCAGTTTGTTGGTCACATCGCCCAACACCGCGCGGCGAGTGGTCGTCGTCGCTGTCGCGGTCTGCGGCTTGAGTCCGCGCGGTCGCTTCTCGGCCTTCCCGATGTCGTTCAGGACGTTAAACGCCTGCGTATCCATATCCAGCACAGCGAGAGTGAGTGAGCGCTGATCCAGTGCCTCCCTTCCCACACGATGTGCTTATTCGGAGGGCCGTACAGTACGGAGAACGAGAGAATCAGGGGGTATTTACCTTGCGGCTTACCTTGGCCGGCCGGTTGGCGTGCTGCGGCACCTCGTTCTCGTTGTTCACCAGCGACGGCATGTTGGGGGCAAAAAGGGGACGCGAGGCGGGATATCGCGCGTCGGAAGGGACGGGAGATCGGGAAATGGGCGTCGACCTCTCTTCCCCACGCCGCGAACCAGGTGGCGGCAGGCGGCTCGCGTTTTTCAAATCCACGTGCGGGTCAAACGGACCAATCGCGGGCGCGCGTTGCCGTTAGAGTTTGAAAATTGAAAATTCAAAAGCGTGCTTTTTCGAACCGACCAGTTTTGTACCGGTTTACAGGAGGGTAATACATACCGGTACAACATCAGTTTGGCACCAGTAGATACCAGAGTGAGACGAGCAGTGCTCTATTCAAAGAAGGCTTGTATTTGGATTGCCACACTCTGAAAAGTTGCATCCCCCATCGAGCTACTCGATCGTCTTCGTTCTCGAATGCGCCGCGATCATTTTCTTCCTGTGGATGGAAGCCTGCGCATGCCCGGATCCAAAGATTCACGTGTGGCAGCGGGCGAGAACCACAAGCGGAAATGGCTCACTTCCGCCTTGTGATACCACGTCGGGACGCCGACATAGAATGTGTAGACGCCATTTGGTGGTGGTTTGGTCCGCATCATGTGCTGACGCGCGGTCTGTTAACGAGGAGGGGATGAGGCGCTCAGGACGGGTTACTTGTGTGTTTGTGCATGCACATACACGTCGCTGATCCCTTGCGAGTGCTGACGCGCACTACCGCCTGTGTGCGCGCATTCATGGCAGGATGCCCCCACAATCAGCTCCGCTCTTCGAGGCGCGGCTGAATGCGCGCGCATTCACAGACCCAGATCGTGCAGACAAAGCAAGTGCAATCTGACAACGCAGGACGACGTCAGCAGCGTTTTCAGCCAATCAGCGGGCTGGAAGCGCTCGTAATTACGCGGGCCGTAAAAAGATGGTAAAAAGACCCGATGTGAACACAAAGGGTCTTTTTGTTCCGGGGAAGAAGCGGAAACTTCAACGCGCGCTGTACGTACCCGTGCGTCTGCGTGAATGCGAATCTGGCGCTCCTCCTCCCCTGAGTGTTTGCGCCCTCTCGGCTCGCGCGCGGATCGGTTTCGAAACCCCTGCCTGCTTCATTCGTGATTTCGATCCGTCGTGCGTAAGTGCTTCGCGTCCCAAGTCCCAACCCTCCAGCCCCTCCCCGCTCCAGCCCCGACCGAGAAGCGCTCACTTCTCGCAAAACGCAACTGCAACCAGACTGCCAAAGAAGGAAATCAGCCAACCATGGCCACAATGAAACGAGTCGAGACGCTGGGCAAGCGCAAGAAATCCGTCGATGGTGCGTTGTGAGGACAACGCAGCGTGCGCTCTAGCACTGCTGCTGCAGCAGCAGCAGTAGCGTGTAGGGAATAACAACAAGAGACTGACAGATTGGGACTTGTGTATCCGAACGTTTTGCTTAGCCGAGAACGTGAAGACGATTGAGCAGAAGGATGAGTTCAATCCCAATGCGTACTACGTGTCGTTGACGTCGCACGCCGAGCAGTTCGGCGTCGAGCCTGTGCGCATCCGGGTAAGAAATGCGCTCACAATGTGTCTAGTCTGGTGCACGAAGAACGAGCACTAACTTACAAACTGGTCTGTGTGGATGCAGTGGGGACAAAAAGAACCTGAAGTGCGTGGTCCTATCATCGGAACCAACCGACACCACAAGTACAGAAACGCCATTGGCGCTCACGGCGGCTCTTACTGCATTTACCGCGGCCTAGCTGTAAGTGTTGGAGCCTCGTTTGCAAGTTTTGCAAGTCCAATGACAGTGCTTGTGTCACTAACTTTTCTCTGGTCTTGCTACTTGTATTTCCTCTCTCAAGATTGCTTCCAACTCGATGGACAAGGTACACATGTATGCTTTTGCTACCGTTACACAGTTTGAATGCCATTGACTGACATGTATTGATTTGCTTGTTAACTCTGCAGACCTCTGTCCCGGATCTCACCAAGACGACTCCAGCAGCCAAGATTGGACCTCACCCAACGTGGTCGGACCCTGAAAAGGTAGGTGATTGGCGACCATGCGCTATAGTATTTGCAGCAATAATGGGCTCACTTATTTTCTTGCTGGATACTTGCAGATCGTGACCATGGATCCATTTGGCCACTGTGTGCTGGAAGCCTTCCCTGAGCACTTTGCCAAGGGATACGACATCCGCCCAACTATTGCAGTGACGAAGGCGCATATGGATCTGCCTGAAATCCAAGAAGCCGTGCGTGTTGGACGCATCAAGCCGGACGGGAAGATCCTGAAGGAGAACTCGCAACTTGTCATTACGAAAGCTGCCATTGATCCTGTCTGGTACCTGCCTGGCGTCGCCAAGCGTTTCAACACAACTGAAGCGAACCTTCGTCAGCAAATTTTCCAAGAAACGAATGGCATGTACCCGGAATTGGTCACGAGAACCGACTTGAAGGTGTTCTTACCACCAATTGGAGGGTACGTGGCTTAATGTATGATGTTCATACTCTATCGCCTGACGAGTACGCAACTAACGTGTTTTGTGCGGGTGCTCGTCTTCTTTTTGCGTAGAATGACGATCTACATATTTGGTGACGTGAGCTCGATTTCTGATCCAACGAAGGAGCTGGCAGTGCGTGTCCACGATGAATGCAATGGCTCGGACGTGTTTGGGTCGGACATATGCACGTGTCGACCGTACTTGACCCATGCGATCGAAGTCTGCGTTGAAACGGCGCAGAAAGGAGGTGCCGGCGTCATTGTGTACTTCCGAAAGGAAGGTCGCGCGCTTGGTGAAGTGACGAAGTACTTGGTGTACAACTTGCGAAAGCGTCAAGAGGGTGGCGACAGTGCCGAGGAGTACTTCAACTGCACGCAAGCTGTCGCTGGTATCCAAGATGTGCGTTTCCAGGCGTTGATGCCGGATGCGTTGCACTGGCTCGGCATCACCAAGATTGACAAATTTGTGTCGATGAGCGACATGAAATACGACGCGATCGTGAAATCGGTAAGTTTGCGCTTTGTGGTAAGCGTGTGTATGCACAGCTGGTTGTCTTACATTCTCTTTGTGTGATTGCAGGGCATTGAAATTGTGGAGCGTATCCCAATTCCCGAAGAGCTTGTGCCTGAAGACGCAAAGGTGGAGATCACGGCCAAGGTGTTTGCCGGGTACAACGGCGGCAACGTGTACCAGGTCGACGAAGAGAAGCTGAAGGCCGTCAAGGGCCGCATCGAATAAAAGCGTGTCGGGCGACAAGCAAAGGGAGGAGGGATTTTTTTTCTTCATATTGCTTCCTTCTTTCCTTTGGCGACCGAGACCGCGAATAGCGCAAGTAGGCCAGTTCGTATTCGTACCTGTGTGACCGATAGAGCGATGAAGTAGAGGGCGAGCGATAGAAAAGAAGGAAACTTTCCGTCCACTCGTCGTCCGCTTCTCTCGGCTCTCAATTCAAATTGCGTATTTCCATTTTGAGTTCGTTGCGTCGTCCATTTGTGTGTGTGTGTCGAATCCATTTTGTGTATCCATTCGTCATTTGTCTTGACAGCGTCCTTCTATTAAGACACCTTCAGTACCTCTCTCTCCCTGATTTTTCATGTCGAAATATCGGGAATTCAGTGTCTACATTTGGGGATTCCACGATTTTCTATTTTTGTTGTTATTCTTTTTGACAAAACGAGGGGTCCCCCCAAGATCCGCCCATTTTGACCCGCAATCATTCAGCGCGCGAAAGCCCGAGAGCGAGGAGGAGGAACCAACAAGCCGCCGCGATGATCCAGTCCATGTTCATTATGACCACCACTGGGTACGTCCGCTCCGCACCCTGTGGCAGGCGCTGTCTGCCGCTGCTCGTGTGCGCCGCGCTCACGATGGGTTCTTTTGCAGTGAGGTGATCATCGAGAAGCACTGGCGCGGGCTGACGAGCCGCAACGTGTGCGACTTCTTCATGGAGGAGGTCAACAAGTACAAGGAGCGCGAGGACGTGCCACCGATCATCACGACGAGCAAGTACTACCTCGTCAGCGTCTTCCGTGACGATTTGTTCGTGCTGGCCGTCGTCACAAACGAGGTACGCGTGCGCACAAACTGCTTTTTTTGTTTCTGTGTGTGTGTTTTTTTTGCGGTTTCCCTGACTTGTGTGTGGGCGTGCTGCGTAGATCTCGCCATTGTTTGTGATCGAATTTTTACACCGCGTGCTCGCTGTGTTTCGCGATTACTTTGGCTCTTTTGATGAGAACTCGATGAAGGACAACTTTTCGACTGTGTACCAGGTATGCGCCATTCGAAGAAGGATATACCCTGTGGGGCGTGAAGAGACTGACTGATTCGCTTGCTTTGGCTACCAGCTTTTGGAAGAGATGCTCGATAATGGGTACCCGCTGACGACGGAGCCAAACGCGCTGAAGGCCATGGTCGCGCCCCCATCGACCGCCAACCGCATCGCTGCGATGGTTTCGGTACGCATACCAAGCTTGCGACGGTCTCATTTACTGCTGCAATCGTAGCTCATCAATGTGGTGGTTGTAGGGAAAATCACGTGTGAGCAACACGCTGCCTGAAGGCGCGATTTCGAATATCCCATGGCGCAAGAGCGGTGTCAAGTACACACAGAACGAGATCTACTTCGATATCGTGGAGGAAATCGACGCGATTATCGACAGTAACGGCCAGATGATCTCTTGCGAAGTGAACGGCGTGATCCACAGCAACAGTCGTCTCTCGGGCGTGCCCGACCTCACGATGGTGTTCACGGATCCGTCAGTCATCGATGACTGCTCGTTCCATCCATGCGTGCGCTACTCGCGCTACGAACGCGAACGCGTGATCTCATTTGTGCCGCCAGATGGACAGTTCGAGCTCATGCAGTACCGCGTGCAAGTGCAGCAGCTCGTGCCGCCATTGTACTGCCAGCCGCAGATCTCGTACAACCAGCACGGCGGCGGCAGCGTCGACCTGCAGATCGGGACGCGCGGGATGCCCACGCTGGCGTCCAACTCGAAGAAGAGCCTCCAGATCGAGGACATCACGGTGGACGTGACGTTCCCCAAGAGCGTGCGCACGGTGGACGTCAACACGGAGCACGGCAGCTGCCTGTTTGACGAGTCCACGAAGACGCTCAAGTGGACTGTCGGCAAGCTCGGCAAGAAGGTGACGAACCCAACGCTCAAGGGCACCATCATCCTGCACCAGAACGCCGCGACGCCCGACGAGAAGCCCATCGTGCTGCTGGGCTTCAAGGTGCCGATGGCCACGGTCTCGGGCTTGAACGTCGAGACGCTCCTCATCACGAACGAAAAGTACAAACCGTACAAGGGCGTGCGCACGCTCACGAAGGCCGGTCGCTTCCAGATCCGAACGTAAAGCGCGATAGCATTTGTCAGGGCAGGTGAAGGATGCATGTATGTGTGATGCGGATAAACGAGCTCAAGTGGCGGTCCGTGTAGTGTGTAGCTCGCATAGATAACGAGGCGTGCGAGTGGAAGAGAAGCTTGTGTTCTTGTTTGCTGTTCCATGCATGTAATACTGCAGACCTCCATAGTGAAGGCGTGTTGGGTGGATGGGCGTCCAGCGCGTGTTCGCCAGGAGCACGCAAGGTCGCCGACGCGCATAAACCATCCGCGCCGCACATTGAAGCCCCATGTCGAAGGCGCTGCGGAGCTTACCACCACCCAAACGGCAGCTTCAAGCGATGACACATGTGGAAGCCCACCCATCATCTGTTTCCACCAATCGTATGCGTTCCGCACATGTTTTCAGCCAATGAGCGGTATGTGTACCGAATTGCTAAAAACACGGGACAGCATTGCGCTGCTGCTGGCATAGACGCAACGAACGCACTCCGGATGCCACCAACCACACGCGAAAACGTCGAGCCGCAAGCAAGCGCCTGTCTCGCCCCCCTTCCTTCCCGACTGCCTGCATCCACCATGAGCGAGCTGCACAACCGCTACGAGCACCCGCTCGTGGCCCGCTATGCGACCAAGGAGATGAGCGAGATCTGGTCGCCGGACCGCAAGTTCTCGACATGGCGCCAGCTCTGGCTCGCGCTCGCCACGGCCGAGAAGCAGCTCGGCCTCGCCATCACGGACGAGCAGCTGCAGGCCATGAAGGAGCACCTGCACGACATCGACTACGAGTACGCGGCCGAGATGGAGAAGAAGTTCCGCCACGACGTCATGGCGCACGTGCACGCGTTCGGCAAGGCCGCGCCCGTGGCCATGCCCATCATCCACTTGGGCGCCACCAGTTGCTACGTCGGTGACAACGCCGATATCATCCAAGTACGGTCCCTCTTGTAATGCAGTGCGGATGATGCTTTCGTTGAGAGCGTCCACATCCTATTTGTCGACTCACTCATCCACTAACTTCAATGTGGCATGTTGAACTTTGTCGAGAGTAGCTCAAGCAAGGACTGCAACTGATCCAGCGCAAGCTCGTCAAGTCCATGAAGACGCTCGCGGACTTTGCCCTGCAGTACAAAGACATGCCGACGATGGGCTTCACGCACTTCCAGCCTGCGCAGCTCGTGACCGTCGGCAAGCGCGCGGCGCTCTGGCTGCAGGACCTGTGGCTGGACTTCCAGAAACTCGAGGACCTCATCGAGACGCTGCCAATGCGCGGCGTCAAGGGCACGACCGGCACGCAGGCGAGCTTCCTCGACCTGTTCGAAGGTGACCACGCCAAGGTCAAGATGCTGAACGAATTGGTTGCGGAGCAAATGGGCTTCAAGAAGGTCATCCCGCTGTCTGGCCAGACGTACAGCCGCAAGATCGACTACTTCGTGCTCTCGGTGCTCTCGGGCATCGCGCAGTCGGCGTATAAGATGGCGGGCGACATCCGTCTCCTCGCCAACATGAAGGAGATCGAAGAGCCATTCGAGAAAAACCAGGTATCATGCGCAGTAATCTCGATTGCCTTGTGAACTCGGCAGAGCACATGCTAACCGCATCTTTTGTCTACGTATTGCAGATCGGCTCGTCGGCCATGGCGTACAAGCGCAACCCAATGCGCTCGGAGCGTATTTGCAGTCTCGCGCGCTACGTCATTTCGCTCACGGACAACGCCGCGCAAACCCACGCGGCGCAATGGTTTGAGCGTACCTTGGATGACTCGGCCAACCGGTGCGTTGCTCTGGACAATCGTATATGTATTGCGCGGTTGCATTGGGATGGAAATGGACTGATTGTGCGCTTTGTTATACAGTCGTATGGTGCTCCCAGAAGCGTTCCTCGCGACGGACGTGATCTTGAACATCGTGGCCAATGTCTCGGACGGCCTCCAGGTGTGGCCGAACGTGATCAAGGCGCACATCAAGGCTGAGTTGCCGTTCATGGCCACGGAGAACATCCTCATGGCGTGTGTCAAGGCCGGCGGCGACCGCCAGGAGCTGCACGAGGCCATCCGCGAGCACTCGATGGCCGCGGGCAAGCGCGTGAAGGAGGAGGGCGCCGCGAACGACCTCCTGGAGCGCATCGCCGCGGACCCGCTCTTCAAGCCTGTGCACGACCACATGGACTCGCTGCTCGACCCGTCGCTGTTCATCGGCCGCTGCCCGCAGCAGGTCGAGGAGTTCATCGCCGAGGAGATCGCGCCACTGCTTAAGGTGCACGCGCACTTGCTCGACGTGCAGGACCTCGACACTGTCAACATCTAGGCAGAGCCCGCAGCCGCGCCGTTGTGCGTAGTGCACTGCATGCAGCCCACACCCACAATATATATACACCCGCTTCACACACACAAACGCACCCTTGAGAGAGCCAATCGTCCATCCATTTGCACCCTTTCTTTCTGCTACGGAGCTCTTCGCAGCATCAAATCCACACGTTACGAACCTACCATTGAGCAAGGTAATTAACCGCATTCCCGATCGAACCCACGTTCGTAACGCTGTTCCCCCCCCTTTTGCCCTGTGGGCCTCCCTCTGCGGCCCTCCCAGCCTCCCAGAGAGCAGAAGCCCGACCACCCACAGAAAACCTCCTGTGATGCCGAGCCCCCCTTCTTCCTCCGAGGACGAGGGCGCGCGCGCCGCCGCCGCCGGCGACCTCGGGCCGCTCGTCGAGCTCGCGCAGATCTGCCACTTCTGCGCCACGTTCCGCGCGCTGCTCAAGCTCTCGCCGTTCACGAGAACGGTGCGTGCGCCGCTTTGGCTTCCGCGGGCGCTCGGGCCCCTGGGCTCCGGAGCTGACGCGCCATTCTCAGACACGCATGGGAGTGTGGGTCGACCCGCGCGGCCCCCAATGCCCCCAGTCGCCCCCTGCGGCGTCCTGAGTGCGCCGCGACGCGGTCCTGGACGCGCACTGCGGCCTCGAATGCGCGCAGACGCGGGGGCAATGAGGACGGCCGCGGACGGCGCCAGTCGTTCACTGCTGCTGTGTGTGTCTGTGTCTGGCGGGTATCCGCTCCTGCTACGTGCCGAATGTATCCATGTTGACGTGGTGTCGGTCGGTCTGGGTTTTGTTTTTCCTTTTCGCGTTCTAGGAACTGCAAAATGCGCTCGTGAACGCCGCGAACCCCAACGAACAACAGGTAGCTGTCGTCGCCCAGGAGTGCTGGGTGAGTCGTTGGACTGACACCCGATACGTTCCATGTGTCATGCTGCAGTTGGCGCTGCTGGCCGAGCTCCATTTCAAACTGACGCGCGACCAAATGGGCGTGAAGCTGGAGAAGATGTACGTCGTGTTCTCTCTCTCTCTTGTTCGTTTACGTTGCGTCATGCGCTGCTCGATAGCATGCGTGGGGCTGAATGGGTTCTGATCACCCGACTGTTGCGGATGTTGCCTCAGGATCCAAGATTGGGAGAAAGCTGTCGCGCGGAAGCTTCATGAAAACTGGCAACTCGAGTTCGCTGTAAACCCCATGGAGGCGACGGCGTATGCGGATCTGCGTGTCCACGAACGGGTACGTTCCCATGTTCCTTAGCACTTACATGATTTGTACCGTGCTCGCTCATTCACGCATGCGGGCTTGATGCGTTTGTAGATTCGCATATTAAACGCGCTGTGCCTGTGGAAAGCGGAGTCGTGCGTCGAGATCCGAAAGTACATCGCGACGATCCAGCAGGAGAACAACACAAAAGCGCTCGACACATTGGTATGACATTTCACTCGCGACCTCTTGATTGATCTTGGTGGCTAATGGATGGATCTTGCTCCTTCCTACGTGGGGCAGAGGGCGAGTGAGATCGGCACAGACGACAAGGGCGTGTCGTACTGGTACTTTGACGACGGCTGCTGGGTGTACGCCGAAGATAAACCGCAGTGGCAACTGGAATCAAGGTATCATTTGCGCATGTGGCTTCTTTTTTTGATTGTTGAGTCAGCCGCAGACTGACGGCATGATGTGCGCTCTTGTGTCATCACCACCACGCAGAGAGCCACTCTACATGGTGGAGTTTGCCAACGCCAAGCGCATCCGGCTCTCCATTAACTTTGACGCCGACGCGGCGGACCGCGTTCCTTTGTTGCGGAATGTGCCTGCGGAGAAAGCGGAGCAAACGGACGTGGTTGCGGTGGATGAGGCCGCCAAGTTGCCGATGAAGCTCTTGAATGACGACGAGAGCGGGGATCGAAGCGCTCCCAAAGTGGCTTCAGGCAGTGCGAGTCCAAAGCAAGAAGCCAAATACTTGAAAACAGAGAAAAACCGTGTTGAAGTGGCGGCCAAACCCACACCAGTCAAAAAGGAAGAAGACGCGCCTGTGAAGTTGGACAGCAGGAAAATGGACATTGACATGATCTGCGGCTCACCGTCGAGTAGTCCAAAGAATAAACTTGAGCCAGAGTCTGCCACTAATGTCCTCAAAATCGTCGACCACAAGGTGGGCGTGTCCAGCATCCAAGAAACACTTCAAGTGAAAACGGAAGCGCACAGTGTGATGAAAGACGGCATTATCGCTAGCTCTATCCACGCTGTGGTCACTGCAACCATCAAGTCTGAGACCAAAGAAAACAAAAGCGTCGAGAATGGCGAGCCGCAAACGTGCTCAGCGCTCGTTGTGTCTCCTCCAAGTCACGATGTTGGTCTCCAGAGCTCCAAGAAGCGGTTAATTATTCGCGACGATGACTCTGACAGCAGTGACAGCGACGAGCCCATGGAAAAGCTGAAAGACAAACCCGCGACGCAAACGAAGCAGAAGTTCTCTCCAGTGAAAAAGAAGCTCAAGACCGAAACTGACGTTGTTAAAGTCACCAAGGAGCTGCTGGCTGATGGCGCGTCTGCTACCGGTATCAGCAAGACAACCGCGATGAAGGAAGAAGCTGCGGCTGTGCCCACAACTGCCGCAGTTGCTGAAACCAATAAAGACGAGAAGAAGCAAATTGCAACGGAAACGGTGCAAATCGTTGCCGTCGAGACGACAACCGCGCTACCGACTGTCGCTGTCGTTGCCGCAGAAGGTACGAATTTCGACATCAACTGCGAATGCTGCCTCAAGGACTACGACATGCGGTACTTGGACCCACCGCTCGTGGAGCGACCCGCAGGAGAATGGCGGTGCTTTGAGTGCCTCGTGAACGATGCGCGCGGCTGGCCGCGGCGTCGGAAACCCACGGGTGCGAGTCCGACCTCTAAATCGGAGAATACAGCAGATGACAAAAAGTCTAGCAGCTCGAAAGCTTCGAAGCGGAGCAGCACGTCGTCGAAACGCGCACGCACGACGAGCTCCAGCAAGTCTGGAAGCTCGACGAAGAGCAGCAACAAGTCCAGCAGCTCGAAGCGAAAGAAAAGCAGCAGCGGGAACCACAGCTCCACAAGCACGAGCAACAAGAAATCGTCTTCTTCATCCTCGAAAAAGAAGCATAAGAAGAAGAAATCGTCGTCCTCGTCGCACAATACCAGCAGTCATCACCACAAAGGCAGTAGTAGCAGCCACCGTCGGCGGTATCACCATGAGTACGCGAAGCTCCTGACGTCGTTCCACGCGAGACACAAAGAGCGACTTTGTATAGAAGACGTGCGCATCACGGACCTGAGTCGAGGAGCAGAGCTGTTGGAAGCCCCAACGTCGTGGCGCGTCGTGAGTTCAACGCTGGAGACGCTGCGCGAGCTGATTGAAGCGCTCAGTGGAGGCTCTCTGGAGCAGGAAAGGTATGCGCGAAACTAAAAAAACAAATGATGCACCACTGCGAATCATGAGACTAACTGCTGGCTTTTTGATACAGATTGCGAAGCCGCCTCATTTCAGTGCTGAAGGTTCAAGAAAAGGAGGAGGAGGAACGAAAGAAGCGCCAGGAATTGGCGTGGAACGTGCTTCCTCGGCGTCAATCCTCTCGAATCGCGATCGGAAGGATGAAATCGCACTCGTCGGGCACAGACTCGGAGGTACGTCCTTCGTGAGAGGTTTTTACTTGAGCGATTAAGGAAACCTCACTGACTTTTATTAACTGGATCATTGCAGGCGGATGACGATTTCTCGGAAGACGAAAATGGTGGCCACAGCAACAACAGACGATCGTCGCGGTCTAAACGAACACGATCGTCTGCAGGCGTGAACCCCACAGTTGGATACGACAGCAAACAACAGCTTGCGCTGGAACGGTACGTCTCGGGTAGACACTCATGCTCACTGGACTGAAACGAAATGGTGTATGGACGGAGCAATAGACTGATCGCAAGTAAACCGATTTGAATGATTTGCAGTGCCTCTCGCGCGCGACGAAGACAGCACCACGACGAAATGGGAGACGATGAGGACGCGGGCGAAGTCGCTGCTGCGCTCGGGGAGTGGATCGACTGGTCAAATTTGAAAGTACGTTGGCTTGCCTTATATGCACGCACGCTTCCGATCTGCGTATGCGCTCGTACCGATTTCTGACTATTGTTTACTGTCTGCGACTTTAACCAATAGGGCAACAAACGTGGCTTCTCAACGCTGTGCTTGGCTGCAATCAATCGTCTGTTGAAAGAAGAAATCTCGGAATTGTTTGCGCGGCCAGTGGATCCCGAGTACGACGGCTGCCCAGACTACTTGACGATTATCGAGCACCCGATCGACTTGGGAACGATCCGGACGCGACTGCAGACAGGGTTCTACAAGGTAGGAGTGATAAAAGACTGGTTTTGTTATCGTCGTGGTTAGTGGGGAATGCAGGTGCTGATGATATGCCTTGCGGGTTTGCTGCTCTTGTTAGAAATGGGGGATTTTCAAGATCGATGTCGACCGCGTGTGGGAGAATTGCCGCGTATTTAATGGATCGGATACTCTGATCGCCCAATATGCCGACACGTTGGCGGCATTATTTAAGAAAATGTGCAAGGTCGTCGAGAAACGAGGCGCACACACGATGAAAGACCACAGCGGCGAGGAAGAGGAGGAAGACGACGACGACGATGAAGATCCGCACAAGAGCTCAAGCGACGAAAGCAAAGCCGAGTCGAGGACGAGTGCGAACAAAGAGTGGACCGAGAGTAGCTCCTCGGAGAGCAGCGGGTCGAGCGAGGATTCGTCGGCGAGCAGTAGCGGCGAGGGTGGGAAATCAACGTCTCGGTCGACGAAGAAGCGTGCTACGCCGACAAACGCGGGCAAGCGACCTACCCGGTTGTCGCCGTCGGCTGCCAGCTCTACTCGTGGTACGCGAGGTGCTCGGGCTGCTGCGACGAAGACGAAGCGGCAGTCTGCGTGGAAAAGCGACGACGAAGAAAGTGCCTCGTCGAGCGCATCGGATGACGAGAGCGAAGAAGACGAGGAAGACGACGAGCCGACACGACGTAATGGCAAGAAGCGTGGCCCTGTGACGCGTGCGACTCGACAGGAGGCTCCGTCGCTGCCTAATCGACGGAGCTCTCCGTCTGCTGCTGCTTCCAAGCAGCAAGCATCGTCGAACTCTGTATCTCGAAAAGAAACAGAGAAGAAGGTTCACGTCAAATCTCCTCCACTACCAGCAGGAGTTTCAGTTGTCGCAGCCGAGGTCAACACAGCGCTTCGGTCGTCTGCCGGGAGCAACCCAGCGGCCACTCGAAAGCCGCGACTGCGTGTGAGCGATGCGGAAGACGACGACGACGATAGCTCGAGCTCGGACAGTGACAAGGCCTCCGATTCGTCGTCGACGTCGGACTCGGACGACGACTCTGCGGACTCGGACGAGTCTGATGAGGACGTGAACCATCAAATGGCAAAACCGCCCAAGGCATCAGGCAACGCGGCCACTCCTACCAAGAAGGCGCCGCCTGCAGAGCCATCTCCTCCGCCGCCACCTCCGTCGCCTCCAAAGCCTGTGGTCGCCGCAGTACTAGCAGCACCGACCACAAATCCACCGCCTCCACCGCCGCCACCGCTTCCGACTTCTAAAACTGGTGAAGCAAAGAAGAAGCCTGTGAAAAAAGGACCGAAGCACGCGCCATCGCCAAGCAGTGATAGCAAGAAAGCCCTGCCGCGTGTCGCCGCACTGCAACTCGAGCATGGCCGATCGCCCCGAACACCCGATGGGCGTGGCGGCAACAGCGCGTACGCCAACTCGCCGACCATGTTGGCGTCGTACCTGTCGTCTTCGTCGTCGTCGTCGTCGTACTTCTCGTCGTCCGCAGAAAGCGATTCCAGCGACGACAACAACAGTGAGAGTGATTAAGTAAAACAGCAAGCGTGTGTGGGCGAGTCGACCGTAATAATAGCGTTAGTTGGGTATCACTATTGCCTTGTGTGTGTGGGTGCTGCTACTTCGTTTTCCCTGACAACCATTCGTTTGTGGCTGTCTCTCTCTGCATGCTACCACCCGATCTCGCGTCCGGACCGTTGTTCTACCACAAGTGCAGCGCGTACAAGAGCACCAGGAACGCCACGAGGTACGTGAGGTTGACTTTGCTCGCGAGGAAGCGAAAGTTGAAGCGGAACGCGGCGAACGCGCGCGCCGGATCCACCTCCAGGTTGTCCTCAAAGTGCTTGCCGTGGTACGGGTTCTGGAGCCCGAGCTGGTCGTTGAGCCACGTGGAGAAGCGGTAGGACGCGCGCACGAGCCACGGGATCTCGTACGTGCAGATCGGACGCAGCATCGGGTCGCCCAGATACGCCGCCGCGTCCGGCGAGCACATGCGCAGGCCCCGCAGCAGCTGGTACACGCCCTCGTGCGTGAGCAAATGCGGCAATCTGGCATCGCGACTTGGGTTGCAAAACGACTCTGGGGCCCCCGACGACGACGTCAGCGACCGCGCGTGCGACGTCGACGACACGTACGCGTCCGAGATCTCAAACACGCGGCGCAGACTCCGACTCAGGCGCTGCACGCGCTCTAGATACGTTTCTCCGGATTCGCTCGACGAGGATCGAAGCGCGGTGCTGGAGGCCGCAGCGGCCGCGATGCCCGAGTCACTCCAGAGCTTGTCGAAAAGCCGCTCGGCATCGCGGTGAAAGCTGCCGTGGATCGGCACGGGCGTGCACTCGACGCCCAGCGCCTTGGAGTAGTACGTCAGCACGTGGCCCTGCGCCGGAGCCAGCTCATCCTTCGTCGCAGACTTGTTCTGGGGAGCCATGCGGCCACTGCCACCGTAAGGCACGGCAAACGGTTGGCTCTTCTCCAAAAAGCTCGACGCGTTGCGCAGCAATGCGAGTAACTCGGGTGTGTACACACTCAGCACGCGGTCCAAGATGCTCAGACTGCAGTCGTCTGTCCCCGAAAAGTCCAACTCCTTGGCGCGTTCCACAAAACCACCGAGCAGGACCGTGTAAAAGTGGTAGTTGGCAAGCACGTACGTCTCCCAGGCAGCACTGTACATGCCTGCGTCGCTGCTGTTGCAGTTGGCGCCCTCGGACCAGCGGCGGCAGCACCACGGCCGGATGTACGCGAGCCAGACGTCCGTGATCGCAAGGAACGCGGTCGGCGAGAGCCCAATGGGCGCGCGCGAGAACACCAGGCGGAAGAACTCGTACAGCGGACGACGCATGACGCTCACGCTCGTCGTGAGGTATCCGCCGCCGCCCGTACCGGCGACCAAACTCGGGTAAAAGCCGTTCTTTGAGGGCGTCGACCCCGCAGTCGGTGCCACCACCAATGCTGCCGGGTAGAACGGATCCGACAGCAAGTGGATGATCGTGAGCAGCAGCGAGCTCAGCAGGTCGTCTGACGGCGCCATGTAGCTCGTGTACGTGTGCACAGCGGCAAACGGACTCGCCAGCTTGGTCGGCGTGCTGGTGCCACGCAGACCGGTCGCCAGACCATTGAGGCTATCACCCGCGGTCTGCGCCAGCTCGTCCGAGAACACGATGAGATTCTGCCGCAGCCAGAACTCGATCAGGATGTGCAGAAACAGGTTCGCATGCTGCAGCACCTTGGCGTGGTACCGACTCGAAGCCGCCGCCGAGGTCTCGGGAAGGAACGCGCGCAGGTACTGGAGCAGCAGCACGTTGTACGGGTTGCCCTTGGTCAGCGACGCGAAGCCGTCGTTGACAAACAGCCGCCAGCTGTACTCTGCCTTGCGCTTGCCCGTGACCTTGCCGAACGACTCGGAGAGCGAGTCCATGAGCGACGACGACGATCGCATTGCGCCTCCAGCGACACCGGTACCGACACCAGAAGCGTCACCAGACATCGGTACGTCGCTCCCAGGCACCGTCTGATGCGAGGCCGACGCGGGGTGACGCAAAAAGTAGAACAGATACAGCTCCTTGATGGTCACGAGCAGCACCGGGTTGCGCAGATCGATGAGCTGCTTGGCCAGCGGCTTGTGCAGCAACTGTGTGAACAGCACAGACATGTATGCTGAGCGGCTCATGATCGACATTTTGGACTGCTCCGGCAGCATGTCGAGCTCCAGCTTGAACTCGACCGGGTGCGCGATGCGGAACAGGAACTGGAAGATCGAGCCGTCGTCGTCCTTGCGGCTGCTCAGCAGGCGAATGAGCGCGCGGCCATTGGTTGAGAGCGAGTCCACGTACGTCTCGACGTCGCCATTCGCGAGCACGGACGCCGTCGAGCGCTTCTTCTTGAGCGCGCCAGCCCCCATTGCCGCCGCCGCCGAAGCCACGCCGACGCTGTAGTCGAGCCATCCGCCGTACTTGTGCTTGGACACGTCGTCGTTGCCGAACACGCGGTCCAGAATCTGGTTGAAGCGCTCGTAGAACTTGCCCTTGATCTGCGCCGACTGCTGCTTGCTTGTCGCGCTCGAGAGGCTACTTGTATATGCACATACATTAGCATATAAGAACACACCGATACGCGGGCTGTATGTGAACACGCACACATGTGCACACGCACCTGGACTGCACTTCGAACGCGAGGTAGCGCCGGAGCGCGTCGGCGACCTCGGGGATGTCGTACGAGCTCAGCGCCTTGGCGAACTCCTCGTCGGTCTCGTAGCTGATCTGCGCGCTATCGGAGGACGACTGGCGCTGCAGCGCCGACGCCGGCGGCACGCCCACCACTGCGCCAGACGACGCCGCCGCGTACCCGCCGCGCTGCAGCGCCGACGTCTGTGACCGCAATGGCCGCGCACTCATCGACAAGTTGGAGCCTTTTCCGCGCTTTTGGGCTTTTTGGCCAGCGCCCACCCGTCCGTCTGTGTTGTTGGAAAGCAAAGGAGGACTCGAGGCACCCCTGCAATTATTAACTTAGGAAGAATATAACCAAACGCAGAGTTGGCCGAGAGCGGACTTGTATTTTTTTTTGTTTTTATGACATGAAGGGAGGGGGTACAATTTCTCTTCCCCAAGGTTATCCGTTAGAGAGTGCGGTGCCAAGAATGCGGAATCCACTTTTTCGGTCCAAGCGAAGGAAAAATGCGGAAGATCGCCATGGCTCCACGCGCGCGCGCCGCAGCGAGACGACATCCACGTAGCAGGCGAAGCGTGGCAGCGCAAAGGCTGCTTGCACTGCCGCTGCTGCTTGCGGTCTGCGGCTGGTTCGCCCGCGCGGCCGAGGTCTCGTACGACGACATGTTTCCGGCCGCGACCAAGACGCTGCTCGAGATCGTGCACCCGCGCAACGACCTCGTGCTCGTGGGCTCGGACCTGCGCATCGAGATCGCCATTCGCAACGAACTGGCCGCCGAGCTCGTCGACTCGAAGGTGTGCATCAGCATGGACCCCGTGTTCATCCCCGACGACGTGCAGCTCGACGAAGGCAGTCAGCTTCACGAGTCATGCTTCGACCACGCTAGCGACAACTACACGACGTTCAACGTCGACGGGCTCGTGCCGGGTCTTGCGTACGGCGTGACCGTGGGGCTCGTCAGCCACGCCAAGATCCTCGGCATCTCCATGCGCACGTTCGAGGTCGGGTCGATCATTCTCCCGACGCTCGGATCGCGCGTGAGCATCGCGTCGGCGCTCGAGACCGCCTTCGAGTACCAGAAGCGGGGACACCGACAGGAAGCGGCGAGCATCTACAGGCTCGTGCTGGACGCGTTCCCGCACCACCCGCGCGCGCTGCACCTGTTCGGGTTCATGCTCTGCCAGGAAGACAACCCGCACAAAGGGTACGCGTACATCTACCGCGCAGTCCAAGCGAACACGAGCGAATGGAGCTTTGCCAACTCGCTCGGCTTGTGTCTGGCGAATATGATGAACTTTACGGAGGCGATCAAGTACTACCGGAAAGCGCTCGAGCTGTATCCAGCGTCCTACGATGTGACGCTGAACTTGGGGGACGCGTTCCAAGCCATGGGCAACTGGGGTGATGCCTTGCATGAGTATCGCAAAGTCGCCGCAAGTGCGAGCGGCGCATATCGAGATTCGCCAAATCGAATCGCACACCCGGGCAAGTACGTGACAGACGCTCTGGGGCGAGTCTGTGAAACCACGCGCGTGCTGGAAGGCGGGTTCGCGTGCGAGAAATGCCTCGTCGAGGCGATCACGCGGTTCCCCAACGACGCACAGCTGCGCAACGACCACGGCAATTTGCTGCTGTCAGCAGGCCGGTTTGAGTCCGCACTGCAGGAGTATCGTAGCGCATCGGATCTCAGCTCCTTGTTTGGAATGGTGAGTGTTTTCTCTTGCTCGTGCAGGTTTGGTGTTTACAAAATGCTAATTTGCTCTGTAATTCCTTGCTTGCAGATTAATGTCGCTGACACGCTGGAGATACTAGGGGAGACGTACGAAAGCCTCGAGCAGTATGAGCTGGTACGTAGGAAATGCCATGCATGCATGCATGGTGCGTGAGTGGTGAGTGGTTTGCTGAAAGTTGGCTGTGCTGCTGCATTGCCTGCTACAGATATTGCGGACCCTCCGTTCTGAGCAAAGCTACCCAGACACTCGTATTCGCATTATGAAAGCGACAGTGTTGCCGCGAATTCTCCCTGGATCGCAGCAGGAAATCGACATGTATCGACAGCGTTTCGAGTCTGAAGTGAACGCACTTCGAAACGACAGTAAGCGAGCCAACTACAATGTAGACGACCTTGCTCCTCGTGATATAGTTTGGCTGGTCTAACTTTTACCGCTGTGTGATTTTCTGCTGCTTCTACTCTTAGTTGAGATGTTGCAACCAACGGATATGGAGTCAAGTCGCATCCCCTTTTCAACTGCTGTTATAATGAATTCACACAATCGCAACAACCGCATTCTCAAGACCAAGATCGGGGCGTTGTACTTCGACTTGCTGTACGCGCGCAGGGTGCTGCGTGAGAAGTACATACTCGGATACGCGGCGATTCCATCACCCGATCGTTTCATTTGGCCCAGTGTCAGCGAACCATCACCGGTACTGTCGCTCGCGTGACTGCTTACCGAGAGCAAGTGAAGGCGCTGCTGATGCTAACGCCGTCCACTCTTTCGACAATGTTTAGGGTGCGCTAACACAGCGACGTCTTCGCGTGGGTTTTGTATCACGATTCCTATTCAGCCCGACCGTCGGTCTGTACATGAACAATTTGATTCCGGCGCTCGACCCCCTCAAGTACCAGACGTTTGCATTTGCTATCGGGCTCAGCAACTCCATGAAGAAACGCGAGCACGTGGATCAGATTGCCGAAGAGGTATGTTGATCAGTGGTGTTGGTCCACGAAAGCTGAATCGGCCAATATCATACCAAGAGGTAACTTCATGGATGCACTTGTAGGTTTGGGCGCTTCCAAAAAACCTGCCTACTGCGCGTAGCGAAATCCGCGCCGCAAACCTTGACGTGCTCATTTACCCAGAGGTACGTCGATTGAACATACTGCTTTTACAGCATGAACATCCGTGAGCCTAACCTGGGCACGGTCTGCTATCGCGTTGTTCACAGCTTGGAATGGACAAGACCACGTATTTCCTCTCGTTGCTTCGCTTGGCCCCAATTCAGGCAGTGTGGTGGGGAAACGCCGACACGTCAGGCGTGCAAGCAATCGATTATCGACTTGTCAGCGAGTACGAGCACGAGAATGCTCGAGAGCACTACACTGAGAAAGAGCTTTATCAATTCAAGTACGTGCACCTGTTTTGTTCCTGTCGATTGATGGATGATAGCTGCGTCATGCACACTGATGATTTGGCGTCTTCTCATCGTTCGTGAACAAATCTGTGAATATTAGGGGCATGGGATTTTATCACAGTTTCCCTGAGCCACGTGACTACAATGCTAGCCGCGCGCATGTTCGCGATGCAATTATCAAGCGTTTCGACCTTCCAGCGGACTTTCATATGTATTTCTCCCTCGAGGTGGGTGTGTAAGCTGCTAGACTTATCATCAAGGAGGCACGCACTAAACTTGTTTCACAACTTGCTCTTTTTCCTCCCAGTCTATTCTCAACATGCACCCGGACTATGACGAAGCCGTGGTCGAGATCCTGCGTCGGGATGATAAAGCGCGCATGTTCTTCCTCGGCAGTTCGACTCGCAATCGGTGGCGTGACCAGCTAGTTGCTCGCATCGTCGCACGTGCTGGCGACAGTGTACGCGCGTTTGAGAGAATCTATTTCATGAATGATGTCGATTCACAGCAGGAGTTGCTTCTCGCGGGGGCAGCCGACACAGTGATGGCAAGCGTTCACTTGACTCGGCCATGCGCAACAATTCAAGCGTTTACTGCTGGCGTGCCTGTCGTAACGTTGCCAGGCGAGTTTTGGGGGACTCGAGTTGCGTATGGATTCTACCAGATCATGGAAATGGACGACCTCATCGCCTCCAATATGGACGAATATGTCACGCTCGCAGTCCGCATGGCAGACGATGCCGACTTTCGCAATGCAATGATGGAGAAGATCAAAGAGCGACGCAGTCGACTGCACGAAGACTCTCGAGCTGTCGAAGAATGGGAGAAGTTTCTGGATTTCGCAAGCGCGAAGCTGTATCCAAGCGGAGAGGACAACGACTACGAGGCCAGTGATTCGATAGGCGACGAAGAAAGCGATACGCAGGGCCAGATTGAAGAAAGCGAGTTGACTTGCGGCAAAAATAACGAAGATGAGAGCGCTCAGATTTGCTTACAAGAGGAAGAACGTACAAAGTAGTCCACACCCCCGACATCATCATGTGGTATGTTTTGTTTTATTCCACGAACGGTGTTTCCCATTGAGAGATTCCTGTGAGCTGATTGTAGTAGTAGATGTTTCCGTATTCGTCCCAGTTTTGGATCCACGCCGCGAGTACTTGCTTTTCATATGACTTTTGCCACCGCTGCTGCTGCCTCGCCTCAATACGGAGCCGCTTGGCTTCGTCGTCTTCAGCTTTCTTCTGAGCCTCTGCCACGAGTTTCCAGCGCAACCGACAGTCGTGCTCTTCACGTTCCAGTTGCTTGCGCGCGCTGCGCTCTCGCTGCGCATCCAGTTGCCCCCTCTCGGCGTCCAAGCGCCGCAGCTGACGCACGAGCAGATCTTCCGTTCGCATCCGCTCGGATTCTTTCTCTGCGAGTTTGCGTTCGAGATCGAGTTGCCGCATTCGCTCGATCTTCTTTTGCTGCTCCTCGACCGGGTTCACTTGCTGCTTTGCCTGGAGTTTGCGACTCTCAAGCTCAAGTTGCTTGATGCGCATCAGCTTCTCGACATAATACAGATCCTCTTTGGCCATGCGCTCAGCCTCTTTGACTTCGCGCTTGCGTTGCTGCAGCCAGAGCAGTCGCTGTCGCTCGCTATCTTGCTTGAGCTGTTTGTGCTTGCGCTGTACAGTGAGTGTTTCGCGATGCAGCAGCTTTGCCTCGACAGCCAAGACTTCGCCGTCGTGAAGCGAGAATTGCTACTCATCCAAGTCTCTAGTGGTGTTCCCTTCACTTTCCTGGCGCTGCAGCAGCTTGATTTCCGCTTGCATGCGAAGAAACTCGCGCCGTTTGCGCTCTTTCTGCGAGTTTTCTTCCTCGCTGGGCATGTCGGCATCATTTTGTTGCATCAACAAGCACTCGCGCTGCCGCTTCTTGCACTCCTCGTCTCGTTGGAACTTCATTTCAAGGGCATGGCGCTGCTTCAGCTCGTCTCGGTACAACTGCTCTTGTTGTTGCTTCTCGATCGTGGGCAGCGACTCGACCCAGTCTTGGAAACTCTGGTCGGGGTTCGCGTGCGGCCTCTCAGAGTGCAGCACAAGCAGACTCTCGCTCAGCTGCTGCCGCACTTGCTCGAGATTGACGATTTGTCGACGGAGCTCTTGACGGTGGCGGCTCCGCTCCAGATCCACGTCATACTTTAATCGGTGGTTGTTGCGCTCTTGCAGCTCGCGTTGGCTTCCCTCTGTGGCTGCCTTGAGACGATCAGCAAGCGACCGAGACGGCTTCGTAGCATATGCTGTGGTGGCCTTCTTCATGTGCGATTTGCCCCTTCGTGAAGGAGGACCGACTCCCAGCCGAGATTCATTCTCAGTCATTGTGATTCGACCAGGCGATTTGTCGCCATCCAGAAGAAACGCGAAGAGCTCTTCATCACCTTGAAGTGCGCGCAGCCCTGCGTCAGTGATTGCGCGCAATGAACGCGGTCGCAAGGCGGCGGTCTGGTGAGGGAGAAGCCTCATTGGCAAATCATTTGCATCCATATCGTTTACTCTGATGCCATCTTGAGCGATGTCCTCATCAATCCTGTCTTCCAGTTTCTGCGCATGGGTTTCATATTGCTCCTGACTGCCAGCCAAGAGAATTCGAACGCACTGTCCATTTTGCAGCAAGGCTTTTCTCTCTGGCGATGCCCGCTGCAAGTTGCACAGCAGGGCGACGAGTACTCGCGTTGCCATGTGCTGGAGCGCCATTTGGCTCTATGCCACTCGAAACGCAGGATCGCATCGTCGTTTAGCGCAAGTTTGTGAAGACGCTACCATGCCTGAAATCTTTGTCGGGAACGAGAATATAGAGGGTAACAGTGCCTTCTTTCTTGCTTGTGATAAGTGGGTGCTGGCGCGGCGAGAGTTTGTGGCGAACTCGCTGATCTCGTCCGTTGGGAGTGCATGGCCACGTAGCAAATGAACGAGCGACTGCGTGCCCACGGGGACGACAAATTTGCTATTAGTTGCGTCTTCAGCCAAGTGAGTGCACAGCAAATGGTAGGACCAGTCGAACGGGTCGATGGCTAGCAGCAGATCTCGAGGGTCCACCAAGTGACTCGACGCTAGTTGTTCACGAGTCCACTGAGGATGCGCTTCTGGCGTCAGACATTCGCAGCAAACGTTCATCACGAAGCTGTGCAGATCGTGTCGCGCGACATTCAATGCCATACGTGAGCTGCAAGCCACAGTGTACACAATGCACACGAGTGCGCACGAAATGAGTCGCGAAGTGCAATCCCGTTTGCAACATTTTGCGATCGTATCCTTGCGTTTTCGAGCAAACCGAGCCACGCAGCCAAGGATTCGGGCTTCACAGATCGTCTCCAGTTCGTTTCGGTTGGGGGCATCTTCTTGCTGCTCGAGCAGCAGTAGAAATTCCAGCAGACTCGCCAATGACTTGCAAATCCGCAATTGCGACTTAGTGGTTCCGGCTGGATCGTCGTTTTGGTCGAGGCAATGGATCGCGCGCAGGAGCCGAGTCTCGTCAGTAAATGCTGTGGTTGTGTGCGCATCGCGACTCGCTGGACGCACAGCGCGTGCTGAGGGACTTGCTATTGTACGCTGGCACGCGCGGCCGTTCTGGTGCTTCACGGGCGACAGCAAGCGGCGCATTGGCTGCATGCTTGCTTTCGGTGGCCTGCTCACAGCCGGTATGAGGAATGATGGTCATTCACTTGAACGAGACATGGCTACATTTGCCATGTGCGCTTTTTATATCCCTACCGTAAATAAATTTTAAAAATGCATCAACCGTATGTTAGCACACTTGGAACCCTATTTTACGGTAGCTGGCTGCACTTTCTGCAGGAAGATAGCTTTATTTATGTTAATTTACGATTCCTCTTCGTCGTTTTCGGAGATGACGTTCATCCCCACGACGTCTTGCGCTGTGCGCGCGACTTTGCCCGGGAACTCGGCGCCTGCGTCCTTCGCCTGCGACGTCTTCGGCAAATGGGACTGCGGCGTCTCTAGAATGGGGCCCGCGATCTGCAAGAACGTGCCGAGCAGCTCTTCGTCGTCGCTCGTGAAGAACCCGGGGTCCGACAGTTTGTTGATCAGCTGCACGACGCCGATGACTTCGCCCACATGGTCACGCAGCGGCATCGCGAGCACGCTGCGCGTGGCGTAGTCGTGCTTTTGGTCGAACTCCTGGTTGAAGCGCGGATCGTCGTACGCATTCTCCAGATTGATGCTCTGGTTCGCCTCGGCAGCTGCACCGGAGATACCTTGGTTGAGTGGAACCCGAATGTTGACCTCACCCTGCAGTGTCCACAGCTCGTTCTTGGCGCGATCGACAATGTACAACGTGCATCGGTCCGAGTTGATGAGCTTCTGGATGCGGGTGGATATAGTGAACATGAGCGAGATGAAGCCCAGGTCGCGATGCATGTCCTGGACGATACTCAGCACGTCCTTCACGCGCTCTCGCGCGAGACACGCGTCGGTGTGGATTCTTGCGTTTCCAAGCGCGATCCCCGCTTGTGCAGCGAGCATGCCCAGGATCTCTTCGCCCACTTCGTTAAACTTCTGCTCTTTCTCGGTCGCGCCCGCCTTGTTCAGTACCTGCACCACGCCCACGATCTGGTTCGCTCCATTGCGCACGGGCACACACAGCATGGACTTTGTCTTGTACCCAGTCTGCAAATCGTAGCTCGGGTCGAAAGTCGGGTCCGAGTACGCGTCCACGAGGTCCACGGCTCTCCCTGTTGCCGCGACGTTCCCAGCGATACCCTGGCGAGAAAGACAGCGCGACGACGTTCTTACACTGTCAGTAAGGTTCACACAATCGATCTCATCGCAACGAGAGAGGTACCTTTCCGTATGGAACGCGGATATCAGCAGCTCCTTCAGACACCTTGAGCACCAGCATATTCGTCGCTTTATCCTGCACATGGAGCGGTAGACACCAACACACCAATCAGTCCAATGTACCCGTATCAATACAGCAGGATGCACACAACTTTCTGCTTACATAAGTGAAGAGTGTGGCGCGCTCTGCGTTGAGCACGACGCATGCTTGCTTGACGATGGTCGTCGTGGCTGCGCAGTGGCGAACAAGTGCGAACAATCCGTGCGACACTCCATTTATGCGCAGCAAGCGAATGAAAACATTCGAAAGCAGTGTCATTGTCATCACCTTCGAGCAGCCCGAGTTGCATCGTGATGAGTCGGCACGCTTCGATGACCTTTTCGAAAACCGCGAGCCGCTTGAGCAGCGTCGGGTCCGGCGCGACAGCGCTCAGTATGGTCGAGTTCGAAGCCGGCGCCGGTGTTCTGCATTAGCACAACAACGCCTCGCTCACTCAATACGCACAATTGCGATTCGTAGTGCAAACAAGAACGTACGCGATCTTCCGAGGCTTGATCACGATTCGCCCATTCTCGTCCGCTGAAGCGCTGCATGAAGCAAAGCGGTAACGCATCAGCCCCTCACGCGCTACGGGTTATTTAGAGTGCGTATGTGTTCTGCTCGCTTACCTGGCTGCTGCGTAGCACTGCTTGATGTACGACAGCGCGTGGTCGCCTTGGTATTTCTCCCCTGGCGGCCTCTGTCACAGCAAGTGCGGGTTCGTCAAACCTTCCCCGTATCGACACCAGGCGCACAAACGCGTTCTCTCTCTCTCTCTCTCTCTCTGTGAGTGTGTGTTACCTCTGCCAGCTTCTCGTCGAGGATCGAGCGGATGAATGCGAGCGGGTCCTCGGGCCGCGACAGCAGCACCTCGGCCGTCATCCACTCGATGAGCGAGCGGAAGCCGAGTCCGTTCAGGTACGCTTCGCCAGCCTCGGCGGTCTGCGGATCCATGCTCCTGCTGCTCTCTATCGGCCTCTCGCGAAGGGCCTAATCGACGCGAATAACAGCGCGCAACTGTGCAGGAATAGTACGACGCTTGCTTTATATATATATATGTATGTGCGGCAACATTTTTTTTTTGCCGTGAAACGGCGCAGAAAAGTTGGGTGACCGGGTAGTCAGTGCCATGAAGGATATGTTGAAGTGAAACGGCACACCGCCCCGCATTCTCGGGATCGACACAGAAGCTCCAAGAAGCGCGCGCGCGTGTATCGATTAGGGAGCGCCCGCCTCTCTCTCTGCCTGTGTCTGCGTGTCTGTGTGTCTGTGCGCGCGTGCTTCTCTGCGTCAGTGGGCGGCACACGCTGCGTCTGCTGCTGGTGCTGAAGGGGAGCAAACTGACAGAAGAAATACCAAGCTGAGCAATGGACGACACGCCGACGCGTCCTGGTTTCAGCGGCGCGATGCGCAAGTCTCGCAGCTTTGAGGTGCTGCTAGAGGAAGAGCACCCGCCAGGCACCGTTGTGCTCTCGTTTAACAAACGCGACAGGGCTGGGAGCGATCAGAGCCACCTTGTGTTTGTGCCTCGATATGGAGGGGACGAAGGCGAGCTCCGATCGCGCTCATTTCTTACGAGTGACAGCTCATCGGTTAGTGGCGATGGGATGGGAAGCGCCGCGATGATGCGGAGAAGATTGTCGATCGCAGTCGCCGACGCGCTCTCGCTGGAAGTTCCCAGATACGACCGCGGTGCTGACTGCGGGGATGTGTATTTTGACGACGGATTGGACGTCCCCGCGCGCCATCGTCGCGTCAAGAGCTATAATCCGCAGTGGGCGTACCTCGACCCGGCTTCACGAGACCGAGCGTACACGAAATCGCTGGGCAACTTGGTCAAGCATCTTGCACCGTCCAGTGAGAATGATCGCGAACCCCCCGCGCCGTCGGCGATGCATTCGCCTCGGTTTGACTCTCCCATGGACAAATTGATGGGGTCACTACCGAAAGTCTGGTCACCGCGGAGTGAAAGAGGCGTGGCGACAGCGCCTGCCGTGGACTATCGCATCAAGTACGAGTTCGCGTTAATTCTGCACAACCGTCCGACGACACCACGCATTTTAGCGCGGAACGGACTGGGTGCCGTGGGCAAACAGCAAATGGAAGTGATCAAGCGATGCATCACAGCTGAACTCGAGGTCGCAGTTCTCTCGAGTTCGTTGTACAGCCGAAAGTACATGGTGCTTCTGTTGCGACCAACGCCATCGAGACTGCAGATCGAGAAGAGTGGTCTCGTGCTCGAACGCTGGCTGCAAATCGGTGCCGTGGGTGAAGTGCCATCGGAGATTGAACAATTGATCGCGTCCAGTCATATTGGCGCCGCACAATCGCTTGGAGTGAAGCAACCGGAGCAATTTGCTGACGATGACGAGACAGCGATGCTGGCTGTGGGCGAGGATCACAAGTTCACGCCTGCAGAACGGATCCAAACGATTGCGCGTATCATCACGTCGACGGCCAACACTGAGCAATTAAACCCGCCGGGCGCAGACATCTCGATAGAAGACGAAAACGACAACGATTCCGTGATTGCGTCGTGTTTTCCACTCCACAATCGACGTGTCAACAGCATTTTTCTTGCCAAATGCGACCAGTGGTGGTGGAAATCGAATGAAATCACCAACGAATTGCGCTACTACTACGGTGAGCGTGTCGCGTTTACTTCAGCTTTGTGTTCTTGTACACAAAGTGCCTGCTGATCTCAGCGTTGTGCGGCAGTATCGTCTACTTCTCGTGTCGCTGGCTTGGCGCAGTCGAATACATGCGAGCGCTGTGCATTTTCGGCTTTTGCGCGGTGACGTTGTGGGGAACGTGGTTTCTCAAGGCATGGCGTCGGAAGAACAATTTGTTGAACGACGCGTGGAATCTGCGTCTGCTTAAAGAAGCGGAATACCCAAATTCGACCTTCAAGCCGGCCGGATACCGGGACGTTGTCGACTCGCACGGGGTCTTGCTTTTCCGGGAGCCGTACTACCACTCAGTGCATCGCATCCCAGCGTATTTGCAGACCTTTGTCGTGTTTACGATCTTCATCGTGACGTACGTGCTTGGGATCACGTTTTTCGTGCAGTGGTATACTGCGGCGATGATGGCTTCGCTGTGCACAAAATGTCCCGACTGTGTCGCGTTCCTATCGTGCTTTGACACGGAGCACCCGACGCTGTTTTCATTGCGGTGGGGCTACATTCTTGCGCAGGGCGTGCTGTTGGGAATCTCGCTCGACATCTCTGTGTACTTGCTAAGCGTGAAGCTCATCCACTTTTCCGTGGTCCGAGAAAACCATGCGACCGAAGCGCATTTTCAGCGCACGATGATCAATCGGCTGTTCGTGATCAACTGGATCTCGTTCTTTCTCTGGTTCATCCTGATCGCGCTCGTGATTGTCCCGTTTGGTGAAGAGGTCGAGGCGTGGCTCTCCGAGAATTTCAAGTATAAAAAGCTGACCGTCGACTGGGAAAACGGAGTGATCGATATGTCGACGGCATTGGTGACCCCACTGCTAATCACGCAAGCACTCAACCTACTCATCGATACAGCGCTGCCATACATATTTCGGTGAGAAACGCTGAAAGCTTCTAAGCTCGCACGGAAGATTATGCGCGCAAACCCTGCCGAGACGCTTCTCGCACTCTCCGAATATCAGTCATCTTTTGAAAACCTCCAAGGTGATGCCACTCAAACTCCAGCCTCTTCCGTGGACTTCAAGGTGAAAATGGAGGTGCGTCTCTGACAAAGAAGCTTTACTGTGTCGCACTCGCTCTGAATATATATCAACAGCACTGATGCTCTCGTGTGCTTTGCTAACACCAGCTGCAAATGATGACTCCTATTCGAATCCCGTACATCGAGAAATGCCTGGGTATCTCGATCAATACCCTCGAAGGCTTTGAAAACGAAAAATGTAAGCTGAATATTTTCACGCGTATTCAATTAGAAACTAACCTGTGCGTTCACGACTGCCACCAGTTTTCATGACGGCGGACGATGTGCTTGAGGAAAGCCAGCTTTCGCTCTACAACGCTTTCGTAAGTCGCGGCTGGTTTCTTTGTATACCTTGTACCTTCTTTTGCTAAACTTGCTCCATCTGACAACTGACAACTGTGAAATGGAAATATTTCGTGTCCACGATGTTCTAGCCCGATTACTTGCGAATGGTTATTCAATATGTAGGCTAAAATTTGCACTTGCCTGTGTTTGATCGCCATTCACCCAAGCGCTTCTCTGTATTGATTTACTCTGTTTCTTTGCGACTTGTCGCGTAGGGCTATGTTGTCATGTTTTCGGTTGTCTAGCCATTTTGTGCCTTGGCTGTGTTGGCGAACAACTTGGTGCATATTCGTAACTGCTACAACAAACTCTTTCTCCTGCGACGCCGCCCTGTGCCTCGGAAATCCAACAGTATCGGCCAATGGGAGAAAATCCTGTTCATCACGTTGATCCTGGCCGTATTTGTCGTCGCGGGGCTGATTTGTGTCAGTTCAGGCGAGCTCGAGTACTTTTTGACGCAGTGCATCTCGCTCGAGCGTTTCAACGGTAAGGATTTCAGGTATGTGTCATTGCTGGTCCAGAAAAGGATGAGATTATTCATTGCTTACACAATGTTGACTGCTTTAGCACGAACCCAGACTTCAACTGTGTGGACCTGTCGTCGCGCTTCCTCGTCGCGTTGGTGCTGGAGTATGCAGTGCTCCTGATCGTGTTCCTCGTCTTCGACAACATCTCGGATACACCAGCGACAGTTCGAACATCCTTCCAGCGCAAAAAGGAGCTCATCCGACGCGCGATTTGTGGCCACGGGAAAAACATTGCGTCTGTGCCATCAACGCCAGTCTCTGCGCATGATTTCCATAACAATAGCACCGCGGCAACGAGGGCATCCTTCGCTGAAAATGTCTAAATGATGTGCTGTGAAAGGAGAAGAGATGTGTGCATGCATGAACTCGAGATGTGTACTGAATAAATAACGGATTCAAAAACGAGAGAGCTGCATTCGTCGCTGCTCATGATGCAGACAGAGGCTTACGTGGCGTACTTTCGGCACAAATGTGGAGGCTACCGCGCTGTTGCTAGCGTCTTTTGCGATCTACTTGACTGTGTTTCGTGCGCCTGTAGGTCGCTTCACCGCCAGTTTGGACGATGCAGCAAATTTCCTGACCATGAAGCTGCCGAGATCGCCCTCCGCGTCCGAGTCGTCGTCCAAAAGATCTTTTTGATGGCGAAGATTCTCAATCACCTGCTCATGCGCACATGTTAACGAAGATGAGTAAGGAAGCCACAAGCGTGATTCGTGATAACACACGCATACTTGCACACACCACGATGGATTTGAGCAGATCCTTGATCTGGATCATGAACTTTGGGATTGGAGACCACGGCTGCGCCTGTCGAGAGCGGCGACGTGATCTCTTCTCCGTTACTGCCGTCCACAGATACCCGCCCGTCAGACAGACCAGGAAAGCGTAGAAGAAGAGCACGCCGCTGTTCTTGGACGACTGGCGCATCTTGTGCGCCTGGATGGACTGTTCAAGCAACCGGAGCGACTCGATGGCATCACGCGTTTCCACGAACTCCCGTGCAGAGTCTGCGACCAGCTCTACTATCCTGCCGTCGAGCTCTTTTTGCTGGTGTTGAATCTGCTGCTTTGACACGCTGAACGTCCTCTTCAGCTTTGTCGGCGCTGGGAAGGAGACGTTCATCGAGCGAAACCGTTCGCGCGTCTCGTTGATCCGCAACTTTTGCGACGATTGGTACACAATGGCCTCTTTCATCACACTCGAGTGGCTCGCAAGTCGCTCTTTGGCATGGCTCGCATAGCTGCGCTTGGCCGCTGTTGCGACTAAATGCGTGTGCGCACTGGACGCCATGCGCTCTCTGTGGTTCTGTTTCAGGAATGCTCTCGCCTGCATAACAACCTTGCCCGTGTCTGCTCGGAGCAGTTCAATGCTGTTCTCCAACCGAGTAAGCTGCACGGACTGCCGCAGTGCAACGTCGTCGCTCTGCCACCGTTCCACCGGAGGCCTAAGCAGCAGCACTCCTGCAGCAACTAACACCACACTAAGCACAACGCCAAGCAGCGTCCTCCCGTGCGACCTATTGCCCATCGTAAACATAACAAGAACGTGAGCTTCTTGAGTGAGCACCACAGCATGCGCATGCACGAGCTCTATCTCGCCCCGTACCTGTTGCGATCATGGACGATTGCTCTTCGTGCTGGAGCTGCTGCGAGTGCATCGGCAGCACTGCTTTCTATCCGCTGGCGCAGCGGACCGTCTGCTGCGTCAGCTTCACGGGTGTGTGCATCCGCCGCGCCCGTGGCGAGCGTCGATGGCTCGTGTAGCGCAAACCTCATGCTTCAACGTCACTTGCTATTTGCGGTTTGTGTCCAGAAAATGCGCACTTAACGCAACGGAAATGGCGCCAAGTGTTTTGATTGGTGCGCTTTTCTTAGGGTTCAGTTGCCGTTCGGGACAGGCACGCCCGCGCCAATTCAAAAATAAATTGCGGAAGAGATGACCCACAGCGCGAGTCAGTCGAGCCAGGCGGGCAAAGATTCGCTATTTGGGGCGCGTGTGAAGCCACTTGCGACGTGCGCGGGTGCTGGCGAAATGGCTGTCGACGCGTTCCACGAAAGCGCCGCGGACGGCGAGAGCACGTCGGGCATGCTGGTGCGTCGCCCGCGTCCATTCCTTCGTCTGTAGAGGCACGCGAAATGGCGTTTTTGCTTTGCTGACTATGCATGCGTCCTGTGCGCGAAATGAACAGGTGGCCGTGCGGTTGCGGCCGCTGACGGACGGCGAGCGGCGACTGGGACACCGCGAGTGCTGCCGCGTCGTCGGCGACCAGGTGCGTCTTGCTGTCGCTGTTGCGATTGCCAGCGCTATTTCCGCTTACAGTTGAAGGACCGCGCTTGTAGGCAGTGGTGATTGAGAAGTTTGGCACGCCGAATGGCCATTTGAAGAGCCAGCAATCGTCCAGCAAGGAGTACGCGTTCGACATCGCATTCCCAGAGACGGTATGATGCACCGCACGTAATATGGAGAGTGCCAAATAAAGAGAGAGAATGAGAATAAGAGCGCTCACGCGTTGTGCTGGTTTGTTGTTGCCGCCAGGCGTCGCAAGACGAGGTCTACGCCAACACCGTGATGGACATCGTGCCGACCATCCTAAACGGCTACCACGCGACGATCTTCGCGTATGGCGCCACGGGCGCGGGCAAGACGCACACGATGATGGGCTCAGAGCGCGACGGCATCGGCGAGCTTGAGGACTTCAACGACGGCGCGTTCGAGGTGGACGGCATCATCCCGCACGCGCTCGCCGACATTTTCCGCCTCATCCAGCACCGCAAGCAGGAAGAAGCAATCCTGAAGCTCTCGCAGGGCTCGGCGTTCGAGTGGAAAGTGCTCATTTCGTACCTCGAAGTGTACAACGAGCAGATCCGCGACCTCCTACAACCGTCGCCGACGCCACTCGCGTTACGAGAAGACCAAGGCACGCTGCTAAAGATTTCCGTGCACACTGCGAGGTTGTAGCTGATCGTGTGCTTCTCGTGCTTGTGTGTGTGGTTTGGTTCCTGTAGCTCGTGGCATCGTGCACGTAGCGGGTCTGCACCACGAAGAAGCGCACAGTGTGGGCGAAGTGCTGCAGCTTTTGCGCCGGTGAGAGAGCGTAAATGGAGCGCATACACCACAAGAGACGAGGGAGTATCTAAACCATGCACGGCGTCGTCTATTTGTGCTTCTCAGGGGCAATCGCAACCGCAAGACAGAGCCCACGGCCGCGAATGTTGTGTCCTCGAGGTCCCATGCGGTCATTCAGGTGACTATCCGCCACACGACGACCACGATGCTCTCTGGATCGAATCCGCGCAAGTCGATTGTCGAGGGCAAACTCTCGCTCATCGATCTCGCTGGATCGGAGCGAGCGTCGACGACGCAAAACCGAGGCATGCGGCTGACGGAAGGAGCAAACATCAACAAGGTACTGATCGCAGAATCCCTACGCACGCAGTTCCGCGGCGGAGAATAAAGCTGACTCTCGCTGCTTCCTCTGGTGTGCTGCGCTTAGTCTCTTCTGGCGCTGGCAAACTGCATCAACAGCTTGACAGCGCAGACGAAAAAGCTCGTGCGAAGCACGTCACTTGAGAGCATCGAAGGCAATCGACGCCTTCTTGAGCAGCGGAGCCGACTGAAAACCAAAGTGCAGTATCGCGACAGCAAGCTCACGCACCTGCTCAAGGTATGCTGTGGACCTCTGGAATGGAAGAAGCACTTGACCACTATCACAAGACAGAAACAAAATGTGTGCTTCCTGTGCTTGCTGTCGCTGTGTAGAACTCCCTCGAGGGCGACTGCCGCCTCGTGATGATAGCGAATGTGAATCCGTCCCATGCGTGCTTTGATGAATCCCACAACACGCTCAAGTACGCGAACCGCGCCAAGAACATCAAGATCCGCCCGAAGATGCACGTCACGACGGCCGAGATGACGTACCACCAGCGGATCGAGAAACTCGAGAAGGAGAACGTTCAATTGCGGATCGCGCTCTCGGAAGCGCAGCAAGAGATGGAGCAGGTCTCCATCTCCAAGCGCAAAAGCAGCAACCAAGACGACATTTCGCCCATGACGTTTAAAAAATTCAAAAACTTTCCTTGGGGTAAAGACGCGGGCTCGCACGGCTCCAGCCAGGTCGACGCTGGTCCTGAAAATGAGTCGCCTGAGCTGGAGGCTTTGCATGTAAGTGTCTGGCAAAGATAGCACGCTCTCCATACAGTGTGGCTTGAGATGGTGAACTTGGAACTTACATTGTGCCATGACATCGCAGGCGACAATCGAAAAGCTAGAAGAAGAGAAGGCATCGCTGAAGAACGAGGTGGTGGGGTTAAGATCTGTCAACCAGACTCTCCTCGCACGAGCGGTCAAAGCAGAAGCCGAGCTGAAACAGCAAGTGGAGGAAGCCAACGCTTTGCGGCTACAGGATAGACGGAAAACGTTGGACCCAAAGTCGGAGACATTCTTGTCACGAGTGAAGCGAGCGGAGCCGGTGCTAAAGAAAGCTGCGATCCGAGAACCTGTTCCGCAGACCCACCTTCGTCGCGCCCAGACTGATGACACTCGATCGCTGCGTGTGCCTGTTGCTCCAGTTGAGGTTCCAGTAGCCCCAAAGAGTGCACCAGCAGCTTCGAGTCGATCGACGCGCAGAGAGAGTCTAATTCCGCGTCTCCCTCGGTCAAATTCCCAGAACGTGCACCCCGCGAACAAGAAGGATGTGAACACGTCTTCTAACCAGAACCCACCTCCAAAGGAGCCGTCCTCGTGGCTGAAGGCGACGATGAAGAATGTGACGTTCCAGCCCCCTCCTGCCCGACCCAGCGGCCCTGCTCCGATCAACCGTCGACATTCCACGTCCGCGGCAGACTTCAAGCGACGACCAGCGAGCATGCGGTTTTGAGCGCCCCATAGAATGCCAATATCGCTCGGCGACTTGCCGTCTAACGCTTTGTTCATAATCCTAAACACTGTAGTTCGACCCTCAATTTGACCGCACATATAAATCCATAAACTCCGCTACGCCATGCGATTCTGTGACTCATGTTTCACGCATTTTTCAACTCTACTGAACGCTCAGTTGCTGATCATCAGCCCTCGCCGCCGAATGAAGAGAATGCCTCCCCAGATGATCAGGGTCGCACCGAGCACAATCAAAACAAACACGAGCCAAAAAGTGCTGCTCGAATTCGGAATGCCGAGCTTCAGATTCATCCCAAAAACGCCCGAGACCAGCGTCCCGACGCCGATGCCGACCCCGACGAGACTGAACACCAAGTCGAGCGCGAGCAGGTAGTTCCGTCCGTAGTCGAGCTTCATCATCACGAGGCTCTCGGTCGTTTGGATGCGGTGCTGCAGGAGAGCAGCTTTCGTTCGTGTGGAGTAAATATCCTAGCACAAAACAGACAAGACGCAGCACTCAGCAAGCGTACTTGACACACGCCATTTGGAAAAGCCAACCACTTGCCTTCAAGTACGCTTCCAGCAAGATCTCGACTTCTTCCGGGTCAAAGCTGCCGAGGTCGTAAATGAGCGATGGATCGCTGCACATCTGTGCACACAACGAGAAAAGTTTTACGACCAATGCCATACAGTTAAAACGACAAGACACGGCTGCTGCGCCGCGCACTTTCGTCAGATAAAGCAGTCGGAGATCCTCTTCGTTGTCCAAAATGTCCATGAGCGCGCGTCGAAGGCTGTCCACCTGCGCCTCAAACTCGTTGATATCGTTCTTCATGCTGCGCAGAGTCTCCAACTCGCCCGACATGATGCGCACTTGCGCGAGCGCATCGAGCGCGGCTCCGATTTGGATCGCATGGGCATCGTACGCGTCTGCAAACATGCTGCAAAGTGTCTCGCAGCATGGTTAGTACATAGCTTCAGCATGGCTGGCACACAAATAAGGAAAGAAAAGCTCTGTACCTTGACAAAGTCGCCAATATTGCTTCCAGTGCCCTAGTTAGAAAAGAAAAGGACAAGGTGTGAGCACCAGTAGACCACTCATGAGCCAACGACGCGATGGTCCCGCAAAGGTTCCCGTACCTGAACTCGTACGGCGTGTGTGATTGCGGATCTTTGTCAACGACACACTCACGAAAGTTCTTGATCAGCTGCGAAAGCAAACTGTTGGCGTCGTCCGGCACGAGGAGCATGGTCGCATTTCGCAACAGAATCGCGCGAATCGGATCTGCAATGCCAGCACTGTCTGAGAACAAGCAGCATACCAATGCAATACAGCACATCAGCAATGATGCCACAAATCGTACCGGCATTGATGAGAACGACTTGGTTTCGAACCACGATCGACGGTTCTTGGCTGCCAGTAGTGAAGAATGTGTCGAGCTTGCGCAGATCGCGCATGTGGACAGGCTGGAGGTCACAGAACGCCCCCAACGGGGAGGTAATGCTGCCAGATCGCTTCTCTCTCTTCATTCCTTGCTCAACGCCGCCGTCTGCACGTGCTTGAATGGCAAGGTTGCTCTGTCAGGCCCACATCCCAATTCCAAACCAGGTGTCTGCCATTCGCATGCGCGTTCGTACGGTGATACGACACCTCTGCGCGGCGGATGCGCTGCAAGATATCGGCGCGATTGAGCTCCTCGTACATGTGTCTGCCCTGCTCATCAAACGTCAACACCTGCACCACACACACACACACATGATTCAGTGTTTCCGCATCGTCCGCAGCGCGCATTGAATCGACTCCAGAGATCGCATACGAGCATGGCGTTGCTTCGCGGGTGCACGATAAACTCGCACGCAAAAGGAGATGCCGTTCGCATCCGCTGTGGCAAACCGAACGAGCCGCGTTCCACGTCACCCGGAGAGGAAGATGTCGTCGGCGTCACCGCTTCCGCGAACTCTGTCGGACGCATCGGAGAGGGCGAATTGCCGCATCAGTGCCCCCTTTATTGCTGCGGATGCGGCAGTTGACCGATCCTTTGAGCAGAAGCCCCGTCGCCCAGAGCGTGCATCCCATTGTGATCGTCTGCGCTGACATGCATGGACTTGGAATGCGCATCGTTGAAGCATAAATTCCTACTAATCGCTCAGTTTTACTGTCGCACTGAGTAAAGAGGTCGACGTGCGACTAAAGCGAGCAACATTCCACAACACGAAATTCTCGCACCGGTCCTCAGATCCCGACCAGGTCATTCGCCGATGGTCTCCGACACTCGCAATGGACTGCCTCAAGAGCGCTCGATTCGATCTGTTTGGGGATTTTGATGACATATTTGTCGACGTAGATGCTGAAGACGGCAAGGACATTGAGTTTGAGGACGACGATGACGACGACGACGACGACGACGCTGCGATGCTTTGCCTCATGTCCGAAACCACAATGTTGCTCTATCAAGATCGCATGAAGCCAAGGCGCGGCGGGTCTCTCCCAGGGCGCAGTCGGAACAAGCCGCGCAACTTTCAAGAGCAGTACGAGCGCATGCTGGGACTCTACTTTGCAGAGCAAGCAGTCTACAATGATGAAGCCTTCTGTGCGCACTTCCGGATGACCAAGACGCTGTTCCAACGAGTTTTGTCTGGTGTGCTCGAGGTCGACCCCCAGTATTTCGAGCAGCGACAAGATTGCACGCGCCGAATGGGTATCCACCCACTGCTGAAGGTGACGGCAGCGCTGCGCGTGCTCGCACACGGTTCGTGCGTTGACTGCTTAAACAGCCTCGACATGAGCGAATCTACAGTTTTCGCTTCGCTTCACCATTTCGTTGACGCAGTGTATCGTCGGTTCGGACAGGAATACCTTCGCTGTCCAACGGAAGCAGACGCCAAGCGTCTTGCCGACGGATTTGTCGGCATACGGCGCAGCTCTGACTGCATGCGCTGGGAGTGGGGGAACACGTCTGTGCAATGCGCAGGGCAGCTCCAAGGCAAAGATAAGAAGCCGACAGTCGTGCTGGAAGCCTGGGCTGACCGCGATTTGTGGATCTGGCATGCGAGCCTGGGATCAGTGAATGAAACGAACGTTCCCAATTGGCCACCAATATTTGACAACCTGACGAACGGACAAGCTCCAAGGGCGCAGTGCGAGGGTCTCCAGCGCATGCAGGCCCACTTGAGTGAGCAACAGGAGGCGCTCAAGGAAAATGCTGAGCGCGCGTTCGAAGCGCTCCAAGCTCGCTGGAGCATTCTGGCTTTGCCATGGCAGCACCGATCGCGTGTAGACAGCCTCAAGATCGCGCGGGCGTGCATCACTCTGCAC
The DNA here is from genome assembly GCA_023335675.1 of Globisporangium solare. NCBI lineage: Eukaryota > Oomycota > Peronosporomycetes > Pythiales > Pythiaceae > Globisporangium > Globisporangium solare. Next base: position 7,263 of record JAADVP010000006.1, on the reverse strand, counting down.
AACATGATTGTCGAAGAGAGCCGACGTTCGAATCGCGGTGCTCATGGGTAGGGCTTTTCTTTTCGTAATAATTGCGGCATCGAATCGTGCCTCCATGTCGGCAGCTTACCCCCAACCTAATCTGTTTTGCTTTCGTCTTCAGTCACGTCGCCGTCGTCCTCTGACTGCGGCGTGCACAGCTCCGCAATGGATACCTTGGAGCTCTCTGGTTCAGACGCGTCTTCAATGAACCCAATGGGCGCGCGTCTTCTTCGTCGGGACTCCTCTTCGAGCTCTCTTTGGCGCTTGATGAGCTCGGAGCGTCTCGTTCTCAAGTATTCCCTATGCTCATCACTTACCGGCACAACATCGAAGAGATCTTTCAGCATAATATGCAGCATCTTCTCTTCCTCGATAAGTTGCTGTGCGTGATCCCGCTTCTGTTGCATGCGCAATCTCGCCTCGTAAAGCCGCACTCTCGACTCTGCGGACGTCAACAACTTCTCTTGGGCCTTCACGGACCGTTGCAGCATCGCGTCTTGGAACTTGGCGCGCTTTGCCGCGTTCGAGCCCATCGGTGGGTCAATGGCGTCGGGCTGCTTGGCTTCGTTTCCAGCGACAGGGGCTGCGCGATCTGAGTCCTGTTTGCGCTTCTTTTCGGGTTCACGTATGAGATTTTTCTCGAAAACCGGGCACTGCGACAGCACGTTGTAGCACTCCATGTACGCGAAGCTCTGCCTGGTCTCCGTTTTAAACAAAGTGAGAGCCTTCACAAGCATGTCTCTCTCGGTTGCGCCAGACTCCCTCGCGGCCTCGACCTTCTGGGTACAACGGATGAACTTTGAAATCGACCTTGAGACCTGCACGAAGCGCGCTTGAAGGCTGGTCCACGTGCGCGGTTCCATTTGTCCGGTTCGCAACGCCAGAGCCAGAAGCTCGGAGCTCTCCATCGACTGTTTCACACGTGACCAAAACCTTTCCGCGGTCTGGTTCATCCCAATGGCCGGATCCGTCGACACGCGTACCCACGCTCGGGCGAGTTCCACGTCTTCGATCGGGTCGTAGTTGCGTCCGCGCGCAGCCCTCTCCTTCGGTGGCATTGGCGCAGGTTGCGCTTTTACTATCGGGTCCGATTTCGCAGTGCTGTGAGTCTTGAGCAGCAGGAGGAGGCGAGGTGACGAGTTTCGCGCGCTTGTCGTCCACTGATTCCTTTAGTTCAACGCCGTCGGTCGGAGTTTTTGCTGCCACGTTGTATATTTCGTCGCCCGCTTCCGAGCGCTTATAACCTTGTCAAGCGTGAAAATCAATGATCGACGCTTATTTCTTTTTTTATCGACAGTTGCCTTTAAACGAGCGTCGTGTTAGGCCATCCGCACCGGTGTAATAAATCACGTGTCAAATTGCAAATTTGAAAGAATGATGCCATTTCCCGTGCACTGGTCGTTTTATAGCAATGCTATCCAGGAAAAATGCCATTTTTCTGACATCTCAATGCCAAATCTGACATGGAGCTAATAGTCGCACGTTTGACAAAAGAATCCAAAATGGAAGGAGCTCGTGCAAGTAATCGCATGCAGCGAAGTGGACAGGGCGGATTGCCGTGCACTGGATCGTCCGAAATGCACTCAAAGACCAAAAACTGGTGTCGGTTAAAGCGCGAAAAGCATCTCCAGCAGTAAAGTTGAATTCTGGCTACTCCCAGTCGGACTGTGGCGCGTGCTTGTTCAAAATCGCCACAAAGCCCGCACCAGTACCAGTCGGACAAATAGTCCGTCGCAGAGATCTCAGGTCACAAGTCACGCTCGAACATTCGAATACGTGAAAACAGTCGAAGATGCCAGCCACCTGGATGTATAATCTTTCGATTGGAGCATCCTGTTCGGACATGTCAGATCAGCGTGCGTCAATGAGCGCGCTGCAACGCTTCGATCTTCACTATTGTCTCCCGACGGTACCTGTCGCAGAAGTTATATCTTCCGATCAGGACTGGTTTGGGCTGGTGAGTAGGCAAATTTCAGTCAAATCAGCTGTTTAGTCGACATTCAACACTTCTGCTGGGCATGCTCTTACCTGATCAAGCCGAACCATTCTCCCGATCAGACAAGACCTGATGTGATACGCCTGCGCAATAAATGTCCATAGGACTCGTCCTGGATCCCATGCTCTTGATGGGATTTTGGGGTCTCTTGTGAGCGACCCAGCAGGGCGTTCTGCGCTTTGGCGAGAAAGAGCCCGGGCTACACAAGCTTTAATCATCTCGTTCGCCACTGGGAGACCATGCATGATTGCCTCACACTGCAAGTCTGTGCAGTAAGAGTCGTCTTTGACATCCTAGATTTCTATACTGCCTGGTAGAGAGCGCTTACATGGCAGCACTACCTCTTTTCCAGATAGAGTTGCATCTGGAACGGCAGATCGTTCGCTTGAATGGACTTGACGGGCGCCAGCTCCTTCTCGTCTTCCTGCTTGGACTCGTCCTCCTCGTACCAGAACGGATCCGCAAGCACCCACGAGTTGCCGACGCTCGCTTCGTCAACGGACGTCCCCGGTTTCGCCACGTCTTCTGTGGTGTGAGCCAAGATTCGGAATGAGTTGGGCTTGCGGCCACTTCCCCCGCTTGAGTCGTCTAGAGACACTGGCGTCGCTACCAGCGCCACCAGCGCCACCATCGCCACGCGGAACGCGTCTTCCAGCTGCACGAGCGGGAGCGACGGGTCTTCTGCTGCTGCTGCTGGCGAAGCAAGCGCCGACAAATGTGCAGCGCTCCACTTGGTCTCGATCACGAGCGTGCCCATCGTCCGTCCTTCCTGTGACAGCACGACGGCGCAGAGCTTCTCCATCTCCCCCGAGTAGATCCACCCGCGGCAGCCAGCGAGCATCGCGTGGATGTACTCACACAGCGCGGGGTACCGGTTCATGTGGATGGGGACGCCGTACAGCACGCGCTGCTCAAATGCCTCTGCTTTGCGCATGTTAGACCATGAGAGGCGCACACAACATCAATCACAGTGCAGCCACTGGGCGTACCTTGCGGATACACGCGCTACGCAAAGCTTGTGTGAAGCGAAGAATGCGCAGGAAACACGACACGCCCTCAGTCACGCGCGAGAGTGAACGTCATACACACACGTATGAACATATACACGCACTCACAGGAACTCGTGCACGGCCGCTTCGACGAACTCCAGCAGCAGCTCCGTCAGCGTCTCCTTCGGCGCGCGCCTGCGCTTCTCCATCTTGCTTTTGTCTTGTCCTAAGAGCTAAGTCACTAAAGTGGGAGAGAGACATGTCACTAACGAGCAAGTGCCAGTGCGGGCTTTATTGCGAAATTGGGAGCGACCATGTCGTGGCGGAACTTGGCGTACGGCTCGCAGCAGGCGGCGGAGGCCGCGCCCGCCGTAGCGCCCACGAAGGCGTCCGTGAAGGAGACCGTCGTGTCGCAGGGTGCGTGCGCCCCCCTCCCCCCTTGTGTGCGTTAACGTGGCGTCCTGCGCGGCTCTCGTTGGTGCTAATGGCTGCTTTTCCACGTTGACTTGATGCGCGATGATGGCACAGTGGACGCGTCGTCGGTGCCCAAGAATGACGGCGCCAAGGTGTACAAGATCCTCGAGTACCTCTGCAAGGTGCCGATGCACAAAGCGGTGTCGGTGCGCGACATCTTCCAGCACACGGGCGTGGTATGTGGACACATTGCTGTGCGCTTCTTTGTGGATGTGTACGCAGTGCTGAGCCTCATGGTGCGGTGACAGGACCTCACGATGGACGACCAAGTGGACCAGCGACTCAAGAACAATCCAAAGGTGCGCGTCGAGGGCGACATGTACGCGTACCAAGCCAAGTACGACATCAAGAACCGCATGCAGCTGCTCAAGATCCTCGACCGGGTACGCTATTGCTCTCCCCCTTCTTGTTTAAGCACTGGATCAGTGCTTCAGTCGTTTAAACTCTTATTTTGCGATGGTGTTAACGTTCAGATCCCCGAGGGTATGCCGATCGAAGACCTGATCGACTGCTACGTCGGCGTCGAGAACGACCTCAAAGATTTGACGCGGACGGGCGAAGTGATCTGCCTGAAAAACGCCGAAAAGGGCGCCGAAGTGTACTACTCGCGCGGCACGACGTACCTCGTCGATGTCTCGGGCGTGGCGACGGTCGATCCGGGTTCCTACCTGACACACTCGAGCCAGGATGTGACCAACGAAGTCCGTCGAGGCGATGCGGTTCGCATTGGCGACCAGTGGGCGCGCGTGTCCGCTGCGGTCAAGACGTCGAGCTCCACTCGCCCCGTGCCCTTTGCTGGCATGGCGACCAAAAGCGCGTCGTCCACGCGAGACCTCAACGTGTCCAAGAAAATCAGGTGAGTGCTATGATCACACACATGGGCGAAGCGTTGAAACATTTCTTACCCCCTGTGTTTGTTCGCTTGCACGCCAGATACTTGTTCAAGTTCGACAAGGACAATCTGCCGCTCGATGTGCCGTTCCCGGACCCGAAGAAGCCCAACATGACGACCGATCGTTGGGATGTGCTCCCAAAGCGCGGCCCCAAGTACCAGATGGTCAAGCATGGCTGCACAAACGACATTCGCCAGCTGTGGCGCGATACGCTTCGCAACTGGCCGACAGACCGCGTCGAGTTCGAGAAGAAGCTGGTTCAGGCAGGCTTGACCACGCAAGCCAAGGTCGACGCCAACCGGCGACAGATGAAGCGCCGCATGAAAGAAGACACGAAGAAAACGCGCACGCGCAAGCAGCGCGACATCAAGATCTCCAACCAGCATCTCATCGGCACGGAGCTCGGCGAGATCCTGGCCAAGGGCGGCCAGGAATCCTTTACGCTCGGTGCAGTCAAGTTTGAGAAGCAATAGATACCCCGTGCTCTTTTCATTAATTTTCTTTTCACTTGCATGAAGAACGGTGAGAAACAAAGACACACTAACACCAATCTAGGCCCATTTTTTTATAGTGTCAATGAACGCCACAAGGTAAAGGCACCAAAAATATATACGATGAGGATGGCAGCAAAAGCGCAATTTCACGGTGTGCCTCGCCAGCTCAAGACTCCTTTCTCGCGGAAAAACTGGATCCCAGCCGACGTGAGCACGACGAAGATCAGCACCGTGGCGAGCACCACGCCCCAGAACCAGCCATCTTTCTCCTGCAGCCTCGAGTTCAGGTTCATCCCGAACGCGCCAGTGACGTACGTCCCGATGGACAAGCTGATGGCGACAAGCGAGAACACGAGATCCACGCCGAGCAGGTAGTTTCGCATCGAGTCCAACTTGAGCATCACCAGACTCTCCGTGTTCTGAATCCGGTGCTGCATCAGCGTCGCCTTCGTGCGCGTCGAGAAAATGTCCTGCAGGTAGTTCTCGATCAGCACCTCGGCCTCTTCCGAGTCGAAGCTCCAGAGGTCGTTGAGCGGCGTCGGGTCCTCGTACAGCTTCGTGAGGTACAGCAGCCGCAGGTCTTCCTCGTTGTCCAGGATCTCCATCAGCGCGCGGCGCACGCCGTCGACCTGGGACTCGAACTCGTTCATGGTGTTTTTGAAGACCCGCAGCGTCTCGAGTTCGCTGGATGCGATTTTGCCGTGCGCGAGCCGATCGAGCGCGGTCGAGATGACTGACGCGTGTTTCTCGTAGTCGGTTTCGAAATACCGACACAATGTGGCGAGAAGCGCTTCCAGAGCTCTGGAATTGAGAAAAGAGAACAAGGTGAGAAGGTCGAGTGAGTGGGGGTGAAACTTCGCAAAGAGGCAATCGGTCGCTCACTTGAACTCGTAGGCGACATCGGCAGCATAAGCGTGCTGCGTCATCTCAAGGAATTTTTCCTTGAGAATCGACAGTAGCGAGTCGGCGCCGTCGGTAACAAACACCAAACAGGAATCGCGCAAAATGATTGCGCGCAACGGATCTGCAAACAGTGTCAAGTATCCACACGCAATGAGGAAACGTACAGTAGTGGACAGAGATGAGCTTGCTGAGGGCTAAGTTGCACCTGCGTTGATGAGAATCGCTTGCTTCCGGATGATGAACGATGGCTCGTTCGACACCGCAAACACGTTGTCGAGTCGGCGAATATCACGCGCATGCACGCACTGAGCCACCGCAACAGAATGTTCACAACGTCAGCGTCTCGTAAAGTTGAGAAAGTAGAGCCTAATGGAGACGAGTTTCAACCTGAACGTCGACAATTGGCGCGAACTGCGCCGTCAAGTCTGCCGCGTCCGTTGCATTCATGCGATACAACGATGATCGTCGCGCTTTGGCTTTTCTCGCTGGCGCGCGCGTGCCGTCTCGAGGCGACAAAGCAGCGCTTCCGTCTCCGTTTGCATCAGGACGACGTCCCACAAGTGGTTCCTTGGCGGCTTCCTGCATCAGGCGAAGCAGCTCGAGCCAGGAGACCTCTTGGAACGTGCCAACGCCGTCCGTGTCGAACTTGAGCACGAGCGCGCGGCCGTTCCGGACCGCCGGATCAAACTGGCACGTGAATTTCTTGCCTCTGGACGAGCCAAGCGACCCCATCGAGCTCATCGAGTCGCGCGAACTGCGACGACTCATCGTTTCACGCTGCTGCGGCGGGAAAATGTCGATCTGCTGGTGGTAGCCGCGTGGACTGGAGCTGCTTCCGCAAACGCGCGAACCATTCGGGGGTATCGCGCCGACAAGCTCAGCTGGAAGCTGCGCAACTGAAGAGCTCCGACGATCGGTCGCAGCGCGACCAGGAATCTCGCCGAAGACCTGCGACATCGCGCCAGAGTGGGTATGAGTTGCTTTGTGCGATGGATGGGACACGCAGCTCTTTTCGCTCCCACAGCCCGTCCAACGTGGCGTTTATAGGAATCGCTCGCTGTGGGATGGCAGCAATGGACTGCGTGCCGTTTCACGGCCCAGTGCGTCTTTGTTTTTATATATTTCGCAACGTGTTATTCATGCTCTCTCTTCTCTACACACATGCGCCCACCTCAGATGAAGACCCCTTTTCGTCGAAAAAACAAGTAGCTCGCGAACCCAATCACAAACATGATGCCGACGGAGAACCACGTGACGCCCCAGAACCAGCCATCCCGCTGGTTGAGATCGGATTTGAGGTTCATGCCGAACACGCCGGCGATGAACGTGCCGACCGAGACACTGATCGCGACGATCGAAAACAGAATGTCGACCCCGAGCAGGTAGTTTCGCATCGAGTCCAACTTGAGCATCACCAGACTCTCCGTGTTCTGAATCCGGTGCTGCATCAGCGTCGCCTTCGTGCGCGTCGAGAAAATGTCCTGCAGGTAGTT
>JAADVP010000599.1:0-17903 GCA_023335675.1 Globisporangium solare | reverse complement strand
CGAACTCTACCGTGTCCATGAGGTAGTTGGCTGTAGCGTTCGGCGCGATGTCCAGCACTATCAACCACGTCGTCCATGCGATCGACACCAAGACCACGAGCAGCAGCGGAGGTCCGAGTCTCCCAGACGCGTCTAGAAATGGTGATTTGGCGGCTCTTACAGAAATATCTCGTTGCTGATTTGCATGGTGCGGAACTTTGCTTGTTCGGCATCTTGCTTCTATGCCGGAGTTTGAACTTGGCAGTACGCCGGGTACTACTCGAGGGGCGCTGCTCGTATTGAGTACGCATCGAAGAAAAGAGGGCCCCCGCTCGTCGTCCGCGCTGTCGTGGATCCGTTGGGGCCACATGTGAGCTCTGAAAGTGCTCGAGTTCTATCCGTCATTCTTGGTTGCGCACCCCGAAAGTAGGATTTTGCACGCGCGTCCCAAATAAAATCGACGCTCGCCGAAACAAATGCTTTGTAACTCGCCGTGCTTTCTGCCGTGCGTGTCTTGATTGTGCAGACTATGGAGATTGTAGTGGCGGTGGCGGTGCTGACGACGATCAATCTACGAATTTTGCCGGTCAGCAATTAATTGCTATACAGTACAGAGCTCTTGTATAATTGTAGGACACACATGCGATTATTTTAGGCCACTGCCTCTGGCGTTTTTTTTTTTAGCCAATCCGAGTGCGCTATATATCCTCTCGACCGCTCATTCTTCCGCGAACATGGCACCCACTTCGTTGACGAGCGTGCGCGTGGTGCTGCACGCGAAGCCGAGTGCGCTGCGGGACGTGGCGGCGCGTCTCGACGCGTTCCTGGATCACTCGGTGCACTGGTGCGTGCCGCTGGCCGTGCAGGAGAATTTCCCGCATCTGCTGCGCCGCCTCGGCTCTTGCAACGCGGACATCAGCGCCGAGAAACTCGGCGTCGCCATGCAATGCGCCGCCAAGCGGGGAGACCTCGCGACACTCCAGTGGCTGCACGCGTATCGCCCGAGCGTGCGCGTCCCTAGTGCCGCGGTGGACAAAGCGGCCGAGGAAGGGCATGTGGCGATCGCGCAGTGGCTGCATGAGAACGTGGGAGCCGGTTGCTCCGAGCGCGCCATGGAAAGCGCGGTAGCGAACGGCCATCTGGACATGGTGCAGTGGCTGCACGCGCACTCCGCGGACACCAGCAGACGCGCAAGTAGAAACGCGATGCAGCTGGCTGCGCGGGGCGGCCACGTGTCCGTGTTGCGCTTTTTGGACGCCAGCTACCCGAACGAAGGCTGCAGCCGCACGATCGCCATGCGCGCTGCCGAGTTCGGACGCGTGGCTGTGCTGCAGTACATGCAGCAGACACATCCGGACTCCTTTTTCAGGGACGAGCTCATTGCGGTCGCGAGGCACTGAAAGGAGCTCGACGCTGTCGCGTGGCTCAGCGCGGCGTCCTAGTGCAGTAGCCCACGACGCAGTTGTATATTTATTTTAAAAAAATGACTCGTGTAATTCTATGGCAATTCGGTCCTACTCGCATCTTAAAAGCCAAAGCGGCGCGGCGTGCGCAGTGGCGTCTTGGCGCCGACTGCGGCCGGGTCGCGGCGCCCGGGCGTGACCATGTTCATGCGCTGCTTCTTGCTCTTCTTGGTCTCCATGTCGCGCACCACGAGGTCCGTGTCCTTGTCCCGCATCTCCTGCTCCATGGACTTGGCCTCGGCCTGCTCCTTCATGCGCTTGAGCAGCCGCGACTTGTACGACTCCTTGACACTGAAGAACATCGACCCGAGTTCCGCGAGCCACTCGCCCTCGACCGCCGTCGTGCATTGCATATACTCCTTCGTCGTGTAGATGAGCTCGTGGTAGACCACAAAGTCCGGCGTGTATCCGAGGCCGAAGAGCGCCGCGCTCGGGTGCAGGTTGCACGGCATGCCCGTGAGCATATTGACGTACTCGCCGATGCCCTTCATCTGCGCCGAGTTGTAAAAGTACGCCGAGCAGATCGCCTTGCGCACAACGTCCCACGAGCCGCCGCACGACCGCAGTGCCACCTTTTGCTGCTTCATGATGTCCACGAGCTGCTCGCGCACCTCGCGGGCCTTGCGCAGCCCCTTGACGTGGATAAAGTGGTCCGAGCACCACTGGCTCGAGTACTGGTTCATCTTCCACTGGTTGTACACGTTCAGCAGCGTCAGGTGGTCGCTCTCAGGCACAAAGAACTTCTCGCGCGCCGCGTCACTCTCTTCCTCGCGGTCCTTCGGCCGGAAGAACACGCTCGGCACCGACAGCATCGACACGACGATCAACACCTCGGCCGAGCACCCGAGCTGCTCACTGAAGAGTAGCATCTTGGCCAGCGGCGGGTCGAGCGGGAACACCACCATCTTCTTGCCGATCTCCGTGAGCTCGCCCGTGTTGTCCAGCGCGCCGAGCACCCAGAGCTGGTACATCGAGTTCGTGATGTTGTCCTGCGGCGGCGGGTCCATAAAGTCGAACTCCAGGAGGTTCTTCACGCCGAGCGACTTGAGCAGCAGCACGATGTACCCCAAGTTCGTACGTTGGATCTCCGGGATCTGCGCCTCGAGCATCTCGTTCACGTACTGCCGCTCCGTGTACATGCGGTAGCTGAAACCAGGGCCCGTGCGTCCTGCTCGCCCCGCGCGCTGGTTGGCATTCTGCTGGCTGATCGGGCTGATCTGGAGTGCGTCCATGCCGATCTTCGGGTTGTACACCTTAACCTTGCAGAACCCCGAGTCGATGACGTACTTGATGCCATCGACGGTCAGCGACGTCTCGGCGATGTTAGTGGACACGATGCACTTGCGGATGTCGGACGCGTCGAAGATCTTGGCCTGCAGGTCGGCCGGCAGCTGCGAGTACATGGGCAACACCATGAGCGGCGGCGCGCCGTCCACTTTGCCCATGCGCTCGGCGAGCATGAAGCACGTGGCTTCAATATCCTCTTGGCCCGTCATGAACACGAGGATATCGCCCGGAGGATGCGACAAGTGGATCTGGATGACCTGCTTCACGGTCGAGTCGACGTAGTCCTCGCTCGGGGACTTGGCAAAGTACGTTTCGACGTGGAACGTGCGTCCGGGGATCGTAAACATCGGCACGCCGCCGAAAAACGTCGCGAACTTGTCGGCATCGAGCGTCGCCGACGTCACAATGAGCTTGAAATCGCTTCGGCGCTGCACGACCTTGCGCAGAATGCCAAAGAGCACGTCCGTGTTGAGCGCGCGCTCGTGGGCTTCGTCCATGATCACAGCCGAGTACGTATCCAGATCGGCCTCCCGCAGTGACTCTCGCAGCAGCACGCCCTCGGTCATGTACTTGACGATGGTCTTGTCCGACGTCAGGTCTTCGAAGCGAATCGCGTACCCGACTTCTTCGCCGAGCACGACCCCCATCTCTTCGCTCACACGCTGCGCGACCGACATCGCGGCCACACGACGCGGCTGCGTGCACCCGATCATTCCGAACTGCGAGTACCCTTCTTCATGGAGGTACTGCGTCAGCTGCGTCGTCTTACCCGACCCCGTCTCGCCCACGATCACCACAATCTGGTTCTCGCGGATCACCTGGAGCAGCTCGTCGCGGCACTGGTAGATTGGCAGGAACTGGCGCTGTTGCTTGATCGTGCGCGTCTTCGCAAACTCACTCACAGCAGTCTGCTTCTTCAAGTGCGTCGAGAACTGCGACTCGGCCTTGTAGTTGGTCGCGTCGTCTCCTTCTCTCTCCTTTGCGGCTTCGTCGTCCTCGTCGTCGGAATGCTCGGCGGCTTTCACGCCGATCGCATCGCCCATGCGGGAGCCGCCGACTTCCCAGAAGCGCTTGCGCATCTTGGAGCGTTCACGCTTCTCGCGCACTTCGCGCACGAGCTGACTGCCTTTGCGCGCGCACACGGCGAGATCCGACGTCGGGTCCTTCACGGTCGAGACCATCTCGGTCTGCGTCGTGAACGACACGCGACCGTCGAGGAACGGCGGCTTGGTGTTGTGCACCATGATCTGTACGCGCGCATCGAGCTCCTCGTCAAACTCCGTGTCCACGCGGCCGCTCGCGACGACTCCACTCGTGAGCAGCCGATTGTTCTCCCACGCCTCCTGGTCGGCATTGAGCGCCGACGCGCGCGCCGACATGCCCTTGAGCTTGGTCTCTCCGCGTGCGCGCGTCACCGCGAGCTTCTCCTCCATCTCGCGGAACTTCTGCTGGTTGCCCATGAACGCCTGCTCCTCGTGCATCTCGTAGCCGCCGGTTTCGTCGTTCAGATAGAACTCCCGGTCGAACTTCTCCTCCGCTTCGTCATCGTAGTATTTCTTGGGCGCGTCGCGGCGCTTATAGGCCGTGCCGCTTGCACGGCGGTCCTGGTCCTCCGCTGCGTACCCGTATCGGTCCTCTGGCCCGTCGCTGGGGGCGCCAGAGCGCGTCATTGGACTGGGCGTCGGGTGGTCCCACTCGCTGCTCCGGCCGCCTTCTCGTCTGCTGCTATTCCGCAAGGTGCTCGGCGTCCGTGGCGACGTCGACCGACTGCGCTCGTCTCGGTCGGAGCTCGAGGACATGGAGACGCTGCGAAGCCGCTCGGGCTCGTCCCATTCGCTCGCGTTCAGCGCTACCGAGCGGTCCGAGCGCGCGCTCAGCGTGCTTCTCATGATCGCGACGGATCGGCGGTCGCACTTATCGTTGTCTTCTCCTGCGCCATCGCGATGTGGTCTACGACTAGGAGTTGCGCGCGGAGAGCGACTGCGCCTATGTGCGTCGTCTCGACTGCTGTCGTCTTTGCTTGACCTTCTGGTGTCCTCGTTTGTAGCTGCTGGCTGATTCTGTCGACGCTTCTCCTCTGCGAGCCGGTCGAGACCCAGCAGCGATCCCCTCGCACGCCCTGCGTCACCGCTGCTCCTGCGCGCGTTCGCAAACAGATCGGAGCGCTTCGGACGCTCCTCGTCCCGCGTTCTCGAGACGGATGAGCGCTCCGACCGCGCGGACGAGGAAGAAGACGACTGCGTGTAGTGAGACCCACGTCTGCTGCGCTCTCTGCTGCGGCTGCGCTCTCTGCTGCGGCTGCGCTCTCTGCTGCGCGCGCGATGCTCCCGCGCCATCGGTCTCTCTCTCTCTCTCTGTCGGCTTGAACGAATGTTGCCGCTTGCGCTGTTGGATCATGCTACCTGTCACTCTAGAGAGAGATTCATAAGAACGCCAAGCGTATTATACGCCATCGTAACACGTGTCACTGTAGAGAGAGAAGTCTTCAGGACGTATCATACGTCCATCGTCAATCAGACCAAAACAGAGACGAACAATCCGCAGGATGCTGGCTGGCGGACGCAGCGCCGAGCCCGGCACCTGGCAGCCATCTATACAAGGCACCTGGCGCCTGTCGACGCGGGCGATGGCGCGGTCGCGCTCTAAAAGCAGTGAGTCACTGCTCTGGATGAGGACAACGGCGCCGAGAGCGACTGCGATCATCAGCACGCTTGTGATGAAAAGGGGAGCAGAAGTCAGTCTCGTTCTCAATAATTAACACTACCAGGCTCTTTCTATCGAAACTCGTCCTTGAGCGTCCACTTGCGGCCGCGGCACTCGGCCATGTCGCGCAGCAGTTTGCGGAACACGACCTTGTCCTTCGGCGCGATCACGTTCGCGAACGCGTCGAGCAGGTCCTCGGTCGTGACGCCGTCGTGGCGCCGCGGGTCCGTCAGCGACGGCTTGAGGAACGCTTGCAGCTGCTTCGCCATCTCGTCCGCGTCCATGAAGCCGTGCTTGTTCAGCTTCGGGCCCCCGGCACCGACGACAGCAGACGACGGCGCTGCGACGCCGTTCTTGCGCATCTTGATCTTGGTCAGCATGTCTTTCGACGAGAGCGACTTTTGCGCGAACGGACTGCTCGATTGGCCAGGTCTGCCCGCTCCGAGCACACTGCTGCCAGAGGACGCGGCGAGAGGCTGGCGACTTCGTGCCACGCGGTTCCCAAAGAGTCCCGTGCGCTGCGATGGGTCCCCAGCGACGCCGCTGCGGCCTGTCCACGTCGGCGTGAACACGCTCTCGCGCTGCTGCCGGATCAAGGCGCAGGACGCGCGTAGGGCGCTCAGCGCGGACTTGGCGATCTTGGTCGACTCCATTTCGATCAGGTCGGCTTCTTGGTTCTGCACGCCGTCGCACTCGACTGCGTCGTGGTTGAACACGCCTTGGATCCCTTCACCGTCAAACAGTTGCTTTAGGATCGCGTCGTTGTCGCCCGCGCTGCTGGAATTGGTCGCACTCTCGCCATCTCTCTCTTCCGCAGCGCTACTCGCAGCATGCGCCTCCTCCGGGTCATCGGACACTTGTCCCTCCTCCTCGTCGTCTTCGTTCTCAGGAGCGTTGGACGGGTTCGCGACATTGCCAGCAAGAAACAAATCGTTTGTCTCGGCGCCGTCTTGCTGGCCGCCCAGCACAAACAGATCCCGCAGACTGTGCTTGTTGAAACAGCGCTTGCGCTTCGCATCATGCAGCACCTTGGTGGTCAAGTACTGCTTGAAGATCTGGCGGTGGTAGATCTTCTCCTCGATCGTGCCGCTCGTGATGAGTCGGTAGATCGTGACTTGCTTCGTTTGGCCGAGTCGCCAGGACCGCTCGCGCGCTTGCAGATCGGTCGACGGATTCCAGTCAGGATCAAAGATCACCACTCGGTCAGCGCCGATCAAGTTGATGCCGATGCCGCCGGCGCGCGTCGTGAGCAGGAAAATGAAAATCGTGCTGCCGTCGGCATTGAACGCATCCAACAGCGATTGTCGCTCCTTGACACTCGTCGTGCCATCCAAGCGGCAAAAACTGTACTCGAGTTGCGCCATCATACTCTCCAAGATGTCGAGCATCTTGCGCGTCTGCGTGAACAGCAGCACGCGATGGCCTTGCTGCTTCCACAGGCCGAGAATCTTCATGAGCACGAGCATCTTTCCGCTGGCTTCTGGCGACCCATAGTCCTCGATCGCTGCGTTGCAAGTGCCAGCGCTGTTGTCACCAACTGTGGCCAGCAGATCGGGGTGGTTGCAGATGTGCCGCAGAATCGAAATCGCTCGGAATGGCCGGATATCACGCCGCAAGACAGACGCCACCTCGGGTGAGCTCAAGTACGTCTGGTAGACGCTCTGCTGCCGCGGCGTGAGGCTGCAGAAGATGATCTGCTCCATTTTCTCGGGCATCTTGGTCACGTGCTGGATCTCCTCCTTCGTCCGCCGCAGCAAGAACGGGTTGATGAGGTCTTTGAGCACGAGCGCACACTTGTACGCCATCAGCACCTGCATCTTTGATGCGTTCGCGTACCCACCCGTGCGGATCGGCAGCACAAACTCATCGTCGAACGTTGGAAGCGTGCCCAGTTTGCCTGGGTACACAAAGTCAAACAGCGACCAGAGCTCGCGGAGTCGGTTCTGGATCGGCGTCCCTGTGAGGATAATGCGATGCACGGTCTTGAACTGCTTGCACACCAGCGTGATCTCGGCGTCCGGGTTGCGGATGCGGTGTCCCTCATCCAGGATCACGTAGTCCCACTCCACGTCCATGAACAGCTCCTGGTACTGGCGCACGTTCTCGTACGTCGAGATGACGACACCGCCGCCGCCATTGCCACTCGGGTTTCCATCGTCGTCGTCGGCATCATTGTCGCCGTAGTCGTCCAGCACTTCGCGAATCAGCTGCGTGTACGTTCGTCCCGCGAGCGTCGCTCCAGACCCGGACGCGTGCAGCAGCACGACACGCATCAGTGGGTACCATTTGTGCAGTTCCCGCACCCACTGCAGGAGAACGGACGCCGGACAAAGCAGCAGCACGGTCCGGAGGCGGCGCGCGTGGTGCATGGCACCAAGGAAGGCGGCGATCTGCACGGTCTTGCCGAGCCCCATCTCGTCGCCCAGGATGCCGCCCGTGTTGCGCTCGTGCAGGTGATGCAGCCACTCGAGGCACTCCTTCTGGTGCTGGAACAGATGCGCGTACATGTACGTCGGCACGCTCAGTCCAGAGTCCGTCTGGACGACGTCGTCTGGCGCATAGTAATCCTCGCTCCCATCTGTGCCATCAGCAGGCTGCTCAATCGCTTCGATGCTGATGTCGTTGTGGAAATCGCCATCGTCGTCGTCTTCGTCTACCGTGCGCTGCTGCGGACGCGGGCTGTTGTAGAACGTCGCGCGATTCTCTCGAACTGCGCTCCGAATCGAGCGCTTGAACTCCTGGACGCGCGTCGCGAAGGTCGCCGCGCAGCCGTCGTCGACCCAGTTGCTCACGTCTTTCTTCCGCTTCCTCGAGAGCTTGTATTTGCCTCCGGTGGGCGACGCGTCCGAACTTGCGCGTGCGGGCGACCCTACCGCGTCACCACCATCATCTTCATCTTCGCCAGTCTCCGCACGCTCCTCATCCGCTCGCGCTTGTTTCTTCTTCGGCTTCTCCCTGCCGCTCTGTCGCAGTCGCTTCTTCGCCGCTCCCGCTTTCTTCTTTGCCGTCCTCTTGCCTCCGGCGCCGGGAAGGTAGTCCGAGTCGTCCAAGCCTTCTGCCTCTTCTGCTTCGTCCTGCGTGTCGACGTAGTCGTCGTCGTCGCTGGGGAATTCGCGCTCGAAGCACGACGGCGACGGCGGCGGCGTCATCTGCGCCGCTGTTGCGTCCATGCTGCGTCAACGCGATGAGGCCCTCGTCACCGCCGCTGCGGCTGCGCACAGGCCATGCAAATGGCGCAATGAGGAGGTGTGAGAATGCTTCAGTCGACTTCCAAGCTATGTACCTCTGTAGTCAGCACACCATCTTTGATATAATTTCTACAACTTATAATATTGCTAGTAGTGATAATGGCTCCTTTTTGTAGATAAAATATATAGTTAACTCGAAATTTATCACCTTCATTATACCATATACCTGCTATATTGTATATCAATTCACGCTTGACTACAGGCAGAGTGCTCGGTTCTGAGCCTTTCCCGCATTATTGTCACTGAACCTGACAATGAGCGCGCGAAGTCGAACCGAGGTTCTGCGAACCGTTGCTGGACCGCTCTGTTATCCCCTCTATAGTAGAATACTTATAGAATCTTTATTCCATAGACCTCTATACGCATTACAAGAGGCAGTATCTAGTTTCGGATCACTCTCGCCACCCCATCACTCTCGGATGCGGAAAGCGCTCTTCGGGTCCAGAAGCAGCAGCACCTCCAGGCGCGCGAGCCTCCTGCGCGCCCCCATGAGCGCGTTCCAGTGGCGCAGTGGCGCGGATGACGCGGTGGCGCACAGCGTGGCGGCGTTCAACTCTTTTCTGCGGCAGGCGAAGTGCAGTCTCGACGCGGCCGTCGGCGAGTCGACAGCGACGCAAGCGGTGCACGTCGCCATCGGGAACGAAGCCGCGGACGCGGACTCGATCGTCAGCTCGCTCGTCTACGCGTACTTTAAGCACCACAGCGACGGAGGCGACAGCGCCAACGTGCATATCCCTGTGCTCCCGATCGCACGCGACGAACTGGTGCTGCGCTGCGACGTCTCGGCGCTCTTCCAGAAGCTCGACCTCGACTTGAGCGCGCTCGTGTTCGTAGACGAGTTCCCATGGCAGCACGCGGCATTCCGAAGCAGGCACACGCGACTCTGTCTGACGCTTCTCGACCACAACGCGCTCAACACGAAGCGCATTGCGTTGTCGGCGGGCAGCGAGAGCGTGGCTGAAATCGCCGAGATCTTGGACCACCACATGGATCTCGGGAAGCACCCAGCCGCGCCCGTGCGCGAGATCGCGTTCGCCGATGGTCTAGCGCTTGTGGCGTCGAGTTGTACGCTGGTCGCAGAAAAGATGCTCGATGCGCTCAAGCGTGATCAAACGTTGTATGCGCTTCCGGCGACGTTGCTTCTGGCCGTGATTGGCCTCGACAGCGTCAACTTCAATCCGAGCGCCAAGAAAGTGACGCCGCGCGACGTCGCGGCCGCCGAGGAGCTCGAAAAGGCCGCGTTTGCCTCGAAAGAAGCGCTGTTCGAGTGGCTGCAAGCGGAAAAGTTCAACCCGGTGCACTGGGCTGCGTTCTCCGTCGGGAACTGCCTGCAGTGCGACTACAAGGAGTTTGAGGTGACGGCGAGCAAGCAGCAGCAGTACGGCGTGAGCGCGATCCTCATCGACCTGGACTCGTTCGTGAAGAAAGCCAGGCACAAGGCGGCGCTGGTCAGCACGCTGGACGCGTATGTCAGACAGAACCAGCTCGCGTTCCTCGCCGTGATGACCATCTTTGTGGATTCGGACGGCGCAGACCACCGGCAGCTCCTCTTCTACGAGGATACGGACGGGAAGAACGACCAGAGCTGCACGCGCCAGTGCGTCGCATTCCTGACGCAGGAGAGCTCGCTGCAACTGGAGCCCATGGAGCTGCCGAGCGGCTACGCGGACGCTCGTTTGGTCGCGTTTAACCAGCGCAATACGCGCGCGTCGCGGAAGCAGGTCGTGCCGCTCATCCAACGCGCGCTCACGTCGCAGGTGAAGCTCTAAGTGGACGCGAACAGTGAGAATGGAGGGGATACGATGTTGCTTTTTGTGTGTGTTTAACGGTTACTGAAAGAAATATAAAGTGAACCCAGACTCTCGTGATACTGACCCAATGCAAATTACTGGCTGTCGATGCGTGCAGCTGCCGAGAAACGGACGACGCCATTCGCGCGACTGGGATTCACATGATGCTGCATTTCGCCTTGTGGCCGCGACGCGGCTGGTACTTTTCCAAATACTTGAGCTGCCGCAAATTGATGGCGCCACGGCGGAACTTGCGGATGTGCTCCACGGCGTTGATCGGGTCCAGGCCAAACTCGATGAGCGCGATCGCGACGAGCACAGGGGCGCTACAGACGAAAAAAACAACGATAGCAGCATGCACCCAACGATAAGCTTTCTGACACGCTGCAGCAGCAAAAATAAACCAAAATAGCACGACTCACCGTCCAAGTCCCGCGACGCAATGCACGGCAATGGACTTGTTGCTCTTCGAGTCGATTTTATTGTCCTTGAAGCAGTCGGAGACGAGGTCGAGCCACTTATCGAGAATGTCGCCGTCGGGGGGTTCTCCGTCGGGGAACTCCAGCTCGTGGACATGGATCCCCGCCGCCTCGACGGACTCGCGGCTGTACGTCACTTCGCAGGCACGCACGAGGTCCGTGACGTTGTGCTTCTTGAGCTCTTTTAAGTAGAGATGGAGGTTGCTGTCGTTCGGCGCGTCCATGATGACGAAGGACAGGTGCTCCCACTGCACGAGCGTGGGCTTGTTGGTCGGCGCGATCATCCTTCCGCCGTCGTCTTTCCGCTACAGATGCTGGATGCTGTGTGTGTGTGTGGTCCTCTCGGCTGCTTCTCGAAAGGGGACGATCGCACTCTAGTGTTCGCCTCCTCGTGTATCAATTGCAAGCGGGAAAGAAACTTATCCCATCCGTTGACGTTCTGCGCGGCGTCCGGTGTGACGTAGTCCCGTTATGGTGGATACTGCTGGCAAACGACAAGGAAGAGAGAGATCGCGGCAAAGGCGTCTAGCAGATGGCGCGCGTCGGCTCGGCCCCACGACAAACGCCACGCTTCAGTCGGTTGGCTGTCGCAGGAAATCGCGTTTTGTGCACGGCGTGCTGGCGCGCGGCTCTCGTCGACTCGATTTGGACGCGGGCGGATGGATGTAAATACCCGGCCAATCGGAGCTGCTCGCGTGCGCTCCCGGAAACTTTTCTTCGACTGCCGGCGGGGCGCGGCTGGCTGGCGCTTTTCGGCAAGAAGAAGAAGAGCGAGGGGGTGGTTTTTTACTTTGCGGACGGTAACTTACCACCGTAAGCTATGGCAGTAGACCATCACTCAGCAAGAAGGCCACCCCTGCCTCATCGAAACTCCAAGAATGCATATTCTGATCGCTCTACCGCATATCAACTGTTTTACGTTATTCGGAGACGATTTCTGACAGCAGTCGAGTATACGTTGAAGTGTAGGTTTACTCTAAATCAAGCCAATATTTCTATAATCTTGTCGAATGCGGCAAACGCAAAATGCGCACGATGACGCCGACGAAAGGGATATTTTTCGGCGAAGAAATTTAAAATCTGTTTTTCACGACTTCTACACAAGCTGCGAAGTGGGTACGAACACTGCACACAGTAATAACAACCTGCCGCTTTGTCACAGGAACCCCTATGTTGATTCGGTACCGAAAACCAGGGGAGAAGTTTTAATTACTTGCATGTAATTTACAGCTGTAACGCACACAGCAGCCAGTGAGCCACATGGCGACAACACATTTAAACCTTGCTGAAATGCACCAATCACACATCATTCTTCTCTGTTTCAGCCAATTACTGGATGAAAAGGTCGTCACTGGCTACAGTCCTGCGGTACAGTGCCAGCCTCTTTTTTTTTTAACGACCCGCGCTTCACTTTGCACACATGTCCAGCGCAGGCATGCGCCTGGTTGTACGGAAGCTTTCCAGTCCACGATCACGGATAAAGGTGCCGTTGTCTATTTGACTGCAGTAGGGGCGCTGTGCGGACGCTCCCGATCTCGAGAACTTGCCGACTCGCTTTCTTTCTTTCTATCCTGAGAAAATATTCAAAAATGCGATCTTTTCGTCGTCGCCACCCGCACTTCAGAAAGCCAGGTCTGTTTCTCTCCTGTTTCAGTAGCGCATGGTGCGAATGCGTGCACGTCTACACTCGGATACCGTAGGCAAATGCGCATCTGTGCCAAATTGAAATGGGCGAGGCAATCAAGAGGTTTCTGTGATATAGTCTGTTACGTAGGTTATATTACATAACAGTATTATGAGATACTGCCAAATGTACCCCTCCCTCGAAGGCAGGTATGCTCTTGCAGAGGCTGGTGAATGCGTGGAAATTGCTGTGGACCACATGGCGGTCAGCTGGTGAATGTGAACTGTGAATGAGAACAACAGGCACTGCTGTTTGAAGGCTTGAAGCTGATGCTATGTCCTTTTTCAACCAATCATATACATGATACTGGTATTATCTGCTCTCTGATTGGCTGCTGCAGTTGCATCCGCTCGTGAATGCATGCATGCGCCAGTGTTCTCGCCCGCATTCGCCCTTCAACCGCATCCTCCTCAAGCCCGCATGCTCCTCCTCGGCCGCTCGAAGCGCTCATTTGGCATTTTGCCGCGGCGGCGACACATCGACGGAAGCGGCGCACGCTTCTCTCAGACCTCCAAGACCCACGCCTCAAGACCCACACCCGCCATGTGCAAGACAGCGACATCGTGCACGGTCGCGTACAAGTGCAACGTCGTGCACTCGGTGGCGCTCAACCAGCTCGAGATCCTGCAGCCGGGGCTCGTGGGCGTCGACCAAGAGGGCAAGATCACCTTTGTGCTCGATCTCCAGAAGCAAGACGCCGCTCATGTTCACTACGACGAGCTCGTGGACCTGGGCGACAAGCTGCTGATCCCGGGCTTTGTCGACGGCCACGCGCATGCGCCGCAGTACTCGTTCATCGGCGTCGGCATGCACTTGCCGCTTCTCGATTGGCTCGAGAAGTACACGTTCCCATACGAATCGAAGTTTGCGTGCACCAAGTACGCCGAATCGGTGTACTCGAAGGCTGTCAAGCGCCATCTGTACAACGGCACGACGACATGCTCGTACTTCGCCACGATCCATTTAGACGCATGCAAGGTGCTCACCGATATCATCGACAACCTGGGCCAGCGAGGCTACATCGGCAAAGTGAATATGGATCGCAATTGCTCCAAAGAACTCGCGGAAGACACGCAAACGTCGATCCAGCACACACGCGAGTTTGTCGACTACGTCCACGGCAAGAAGAACCCGTTGCTCACGCCAGTGATCACGCCGCGATTTGTTCCAAGCACGACGTCGAAACTGATGAACGCACTGAGCGAGATCTCGCGAGAGCATGACCCAAAACTGCCGGTGCAATCGCATTTATCGGAGAACCGAGCCGAAATCAGCTGGGTCAAGAGCATGCACCCCGAATGCGAGAGCTACGCCGCCGTGTACGACGACCACGGCCTCCTTCACGACCGATCGTATATGGCGCATTGCATCTGGTGTAGCAAGGACGAGCGCGAGATTCTTCGGACGCGCCAAACGGCCGTGATTCACTGTCCGAATTCAAACTTCTCGCTGAGCAGTGGCGTGTTGAACGTCCGCCGTCTTATGAAGGAAGGCATCAAGGTTGGCCTAGGCACAGACGTCTCGGGCGGGTACTCGACGTCCATGTTGGACGCGATTCGCCAAGCCGTGATTGCGTCCAAGTTGGTCTCAATCGGCAACGGCAGCGCACACGAGGATGAAGCGGACATGCACGAGTCGTTGACCTTCGCGGAGGCATTCCACTTGGCGACGGTCGGTGGCGCTGAGTCCCTCGGCCTCGCGGATAAAGTTGGCAATTTTATCGCCGGGAAGGAGTTTGATGCGCTCGTCGTGAACCCGTACGTGGACAACAGTCCGATCGACGAAGCACACGACACGCACGAAGCCACCGACGTGCTGCACACCTTTCAGAAGTTTTTGTTCCTAGGCGACGACCGCAACATCGAAACAATATTCGTGAGCGGCAAGAAGGTCAAGGAGACGCAGGCCAAGTGAGCACGTTTGCTGCGCATCGTAGAGCTACGCTGTAGAGGGGTAAGTGAACTATCTATTCAATACACACACACACGAGAGAATGAGTCTGCCAAGCGCACAATAGCAAGCCAAGCTGGTGATAAACGTTTACATATTTATTTCCTATCACATTTTCTGCGTGTTGCGGCAAAAAGCGTCAAAGAAAAAAAGAAAATGCGCCCAAAGCTTCCAAAACACAGCGGCATGATGAGCGAATGCACCGATAAACCAGTCCATTGCGCACACGATCGCTGCGATCTTTCAGGCTCGATTGCGTTCCCTTCCTGCCATTCGCCCCATTGCAAAGAAACGATTCCCAGACGCCAGAGTCCGTCATCTTGGCTCCAAAAGCGAGTCCCACGGCGTGAGGTGGCCATGAAGCAGATCTATTGACTTATTCGAGCTTGCCGAGGATGTCTTCGTCGCGGAAGAGGTGGAACTCCTCGTTGCCGAGCTTGACGACGCTGCCGCCGTACTCTGGGAGCAGCACCTTGTCGCCCACGGCGCTCTGCACTGGGATCAAGTTGCCCTCGTGGTTGCGGAAGCCTGGGCCGACGGCGACGACCTCGCCCTCGTTCTGCTTTTGCTGGTCCGCGTCCGGCAGGTAGATGCCGCTGGCCGTCTGAGGGAAAAGCACAGGCAAAAGCAACAGCGTGGATGGAAATGAGCAAACGCGCGCTCAGAGAGATCCGAAACGCGCAAAAACGTACCTTGACGGCTGGCTCAAAGCGCTTGATCAGCACGCGGTTGCCGAATGGGATCAACTTGCGGAGAGCGGACTGCGGGCGCACACAACAGACACAGTTAGCGAGGGGCCTCCCATTCATTCCGCCATGCGCCTCGGCTCGTACCATGATTAGTTGTGCGGGCGCGTGTGTGGTCGAGGTGAATTCCAAAACTGTGTGGGTCTGGGCCCGAAGCTGCGTTGATGATTTCCGACAGCTGCTGTTTTGGCGGGTGGTGTATTAAATAATTTTATCTTGATTTATGTAGTACTGAGTATAATACATATTAGTTTAAAACAATACGATGGTCGCCAGCGTCAACAGTACATTACGGCATGCATGGCGCAAAGCGTGCTTCAATATGTGCAATCACTGCGTTCGATTGTTCCAGAAGCCGCCGAGGAAGGACGAGTGCGGTGATGACGGTGGCGGCCTCGAGTGCAAGCACGGTAGCGGCTCCTAATGATAGCGAGCAGAGGATCGCGTGTGCGTGAAGATAGTGCTTGGGAGACGAGACTTTGGTCGCAAAACGGAGCTGGCGGCGCCTGGATTTGTCCACAAGCTGGAGCTGAACAGGGAGCTGTGGAGAAGCAAGCGCCACGGCAATTCCGGCCGAAATAAAAGCGCGGGATGCCCGTGGGGAGTGTGCGTGATACGCCGCTTTTCTGTCGACTCGCCAATGTTTAAGAGAGCTTGCTTGTTGAGCTCGATTCAGCGAATGCCGCTCGTCTTAGGGCTGGGCTTTCAGCGCGTTGGCTTCGAATCGATCGATGCATGGCGCTGCGCTTAGTGCGCTAGTGGTGGATGACGGATGCGTCCCCAGCGTCGGCCTTGTGAAACTACGCAACACTGTGTGATGTTCTCAGTGCGCTCTTTTTGGTTCATACTCGCAGGGATTATTGCTAACAAAATCAGCATCTGTGTCGTAGCAGTGCGCATTTCGCCTGTGGGCCAAGTCATCACCATTCGACCAGCCTTCTACTCCGTAGGCGCCGTACTCACCGCCCGACAAGTGCTCTTTGTAGGCGATATCTTCGCTGGCGCTGCATGAGTCGCTGCTCAAACTCCGTTGCTCGGCACAATCGCAGAGAGTTCCCTCGATCCGAGACCGGCGTTCTTTTGCGAGCTGCTATTACAGCTACGCCGCCATCAAGCTCGCAAACAACGTCGCGAGTCCGTTCTCAACCGCGATCTGCAAAAGATTTGTCTCAAAGTCGACACCGACGGAACGCAGTGTGCTCCTACTCATGCTAAGCGTGTTCCGCATGGCGAGCGCAGCTAGATTCCCGTCAACTACCGCTGCTGAAGGCTCTGTTCATGGCAGCCAGCGACTCACATTTTAACGGCATCAAGGTGGTCATCCTTGGCGGCCACCTCGATAGCTAACAGCGGAGCCCATGTACAAGCACCTACCGCCATGGTGCGATTCTCATACAACTGTCAAGACGTGCAGATGTCCGTGTTCTACCACCGCCTTGTGTTGTGAGTTGCAGGAACTTCGTCTTCCTCAAGCAGGTGAGTGCAGCTCACCCGGAATCAAAACGTTGCTGCCCAAAGAAGACGAGGATCAAGTCTCTGGGCAGCTGGAGATCGTCGGATTCCTGCATCTCGTTCGAGATCTGAGCGTTGTTTGCTGATTCGGAGGTGATTCTCATATTCGCGCTTCAAGCTCACCATTCCCGTCCTCGATGCACTGGGATACTTCATGTGAACCTACTCGAGGATATCCACGTGGCCGTAACAAGCAGCGCGATGTACGATCGCATGCAGCAAAGAGCTGAGTACTCTTGTGGCATCATCCACAATTGGAGTGGGTACATTCTTTAGAGCGCTTCACGATTTTCGGATCGTTTTCAAAGGTAGCAGTGGGGAAACTTGGGCAATGAGCAAGAGCTTGAATTCTGCCGTGGCGTGCTTGATGCAGCCGATGAAGGCAGCGCTGCGGTTCACAACGGAACAAAGTCCGATCTCTGCCAGAGTTCTCCGTCTCCGATTTGTCTTAGATCCTGCGCTGCGGTGTTCAACGTTGCGGCCAAAGCAGACATGGTCAACTACAGATCAGCGGCTGGTGGGAATGAAAGATTCGTGTTCATCTAACGGTATCTGGTCATGCACCGAGCCCTTCGGCCACCGAAAAAAGATAGAATCACGCACACGACGCGACACGGATCAAGTAAAAATCGAGCGCTGATCAGAACGCAGTCTATTCGCGTACGATTTCTTTCGTGTACGCTATTTCGAGGTGTGGTGTGCACTCAAGAAGCTGCGCGCACTTTGAGTTTCGCATGTGGCCCAAACGGATCGACGATGCCGCAGGCAACAAGACGAAAAACGCTTTCCTTCGACGTGGGATCAACGCCAGCAACGTCGTACGAGTCAGTCCCGCTGTATCTCCAGATCCGGGCTCCAGCGCAGGATCAAGAGGCCAAAAGAGCGGAGTCCGTGAGAGTGATCCTGGTCACGCTAAATCAGCATTTCTAGACGCGTCTGGGAGACTCGGACCTCCGCTGCTGCTCGTGGTCTTGGTGTCGATCGCATGGACGACGTGGTTGATAGTGCTGGACATCGCGCCGAACGCTACAGCCAACTACCTCATGGACACGGTAGAGTTCG
>JAADVP010000598.1:0-17931 GCA_023335675.1 Globisporangium solare | reverse complement strand
CCCCCCCCCCCTCCCCCGCCCAGGCACGAACACGAACACGAACACGCACGGACGCACGAATATCCATTTCCCGTTTCGAGCGATGCCTTTTCTCCTGTCGATGGACACTTTACGGCTGCGATGGGTGCTCCCCTTTCTTTCTAGCCATGGACTATGCGCCGCTTGAAGCGCGCGATCTTTGACCAAGGGAGAGGGACGCCAGCAGGGAGCTCCAGTCTATGCAAAATGTTATGTTGCACTCTACAGTACGCCGCCATCGCATAGTGCGGACGCATGGGTGCACGCATGCTCGCGTTGGGCGACAGAAGGCGCTGACTGTGTCAAGAGTCTTGACTCAAGACTCGTGAGCAGCGCAGCGCGTCGTGACCGGCACGGAAAAGCCAAAGCGGCGCATCCCAAGATCAGCGAGCGGTGGCGGCGCATGCAGGTCGCAAAGGGGCTCCAAGGTGCAACTCAGCACACACCCACACAGTCAGCGAGCGCAGCAGCAAGCGCGACGGTGGCGTTCGCGTCTTGCCACAGGAGGACACGCACACACGCGGCTTCATGACGTCAGTGCCCACGGCGAAGGGAGGCGCTGATGTTCATCATGCAGGGGACTTTTCTTTGTGCAGCGAGGATTTGGTACCTACTGCAGCGCGTTTTCTGCGCAGCGTTGTAACGCTCAGGTCACGCGATCATAAACGTGACGGCTCTATGGGATGCCGATTTCTGTCGCCACAATTCTATTCATTTACACAGGTTCATGCAAGGTGACTCGATAGTTGCAGCAAGTGATTCGTTGCCAACTGGTTTTAGCGCCGTGCGAACGATCAATTGCTGCAGGTCCAGTTAGAAAACATCCAGGAGGGATGGTGGGCACTTTGCCCGCCTTTCTATCGATGGGTGAGTAACCCTACCCACGCGCACCACATCAGATCCACACGATCCGCTTTTCTTAGCGCGCTCGAGTGCTAATGTGCCGACTTTATCCCGCCCGGCCAACTCGTCCCCTGCTCATGAGCACACACAGCGCGCGCATCGTCGAACCTTTGGCAGTGTGCCGCATGTCATTGCTGTTTGACACAAAACGACAATCGCATCGCACAACAGTACGACTTGCAGCGTTACGAATTAGCAACACATGTGTCAGAGGCGGGTCACAGTACTCGCCTTAACGTTACATGCAGGCGTGTCAAAACTGTTGGATCGCTTTGGCAACGGCCAGCCAAAGGCGAATTGCGGAAACAAACAACACTCACCGCAGTCTGACGCATGTTCTTTTTCGTTATTTCATCTAAACCTTTCACTTTTTTTTCGTCCTAGAACAACAGAGAAATCCGTAGGTAACGGCCTCCCTATTTATAATGGCAATAATCAGTCGAAGGCTTGTGTTTGCTAGGCGTGCATGCTGGCGCGACGAACATCCAGTTGGCGGTTGGCAACTTTCCTTCTTGTCACCTGGAAGTGGCCGTTCTCTCGCACGCGCTCGGAGTAGGTTGCCCAGTCTCTCTGTAGACATGTGTGGCATTGCCCTTTCTACAAATCCGCAGCTGGCTGCCAATCACCGAGCAGGATGCGACATACTAGAGCGCCAATTATTTTGGCTCAACCTGCTGCTGGGGAACTGGGGATATCCGGACTGGATAAACCAACAAGATGTGTCAAGCGACAGGATTGGCAGCAAGTCGCATACTACCACGATGCCCGATGCTTTGTTGGTTTAGCTGTTTGCTTTTTTTCTTTCTTTCTGTATTGCAATGCATTTTGCTGATCGATGATGAATGTGAAGCAAAAGGTGCTGGAGCTGTCTGTCAATAAAGCCTTTGCCAGCGGTTTGTATGCGTTGACGTAGGGGGAAATATCTTTGACCGAAATCTTGGGTCGAGCAGCTGGGACATGCTATGTCCGAATCAGTGTGGTTTCTGTGCTGCGGGTAGGGGTCGTAGAACGCCGGATGTAGGGTTGTAGAGCGGCCAAAACGCGGCATTGTGTGATTAGGCAAACAGATGGGGCATCTGCTTTGGCGGTTTCGCGCGCTGATTGGCGGAACGGCCTCGCCAGCTGGCCTCGTCCTGCACTCGTCCCATCGCTCTCACCACTCATTCGCTTTCTCTTGTGGGTCCCCTGTCTCTCCACACGCGCTTATCTCAGTACCCTCGTATCAGCACGCACAAAAGAAAAGCCGAGATTGGTGGAGCGGGAGGCAAACGGGGATGGCCGTGCGCGAGAGACCGGCCGCATTTCGACAAGTGGTTGGGGGTTGCGCGCGCACGGGAGTGCGGCGCTTGTTCATTCGCGAATTCGCCGTTCAACCAAGTCCACTGAAACATTCGCAAACGAGAGTGGGCTCGGTCACCTCGGTTAAAGACAGTTCGGACCGCTTCGCTCGGTTGTTGCGCAGTTGCCGCCGCTTGTTTTATTTTCCGTCCTACCACGTCGTTGGTACATCGCTGGTTTTTTGTCTTTTTGCTGTTTGAAAACCCACATCGTCGGGGCTTTTGGCGCGCATTCCTACCGTCAACGACTTGCTGCATGGCCTCTGCGATCTCGGCCTACTCCCAGCAGCTCCACCCGCCAACCAATATGGAGCACCACGCCAACAGCCACCACCCCGCGCACCACGTGGACCCGCAAGCGTTCCACTACGACCAGTACCCGCCGCAGCCGCACTTCGGCATGGCGCCCGCGGCACCGCCCGCGAAAAAG
The DNA here is from genome assembly GCA_023335675.1 of Globisporangium solare. NCBI lineage: Eukaryota > Oomycota > Peronosporomycetes > Pythiales > Pythiaceae > Globisporangium > Globisporangium solare. The sequence goes on along the minus strand of JAADVP010000598.1, from coordinate 15,243 downwards.
CCCAAGCTCTCAGCAAAGAACAAGCCGCAGCCTGCCGCAGCCAACAGCAACGCCAAGCGCACGACGCTGACGATCAGCACGAGCGCCGCCACCATGTCGCCGTACAAGGGCGGTGGCCACTCGGTCCACTCGTCGCTCGACTCGTCACCCGTGGGCTCGCCGCGCAGCAACGACGGCACGGAGGACGGCGCCGACCGCGCCGACGGGCTCAAGTCGAACCGCCTGTGCACGATGCCCGGCTGCAAGAAGCGCGTGCGCTCCAAGGGGCTCTGCAAGGCGCACGGCGGCGGCCGCCGCTGCATGGTGGATGGCTGTGAGCGCAGCAGCCAGGGCCAGGGCCTGTGCATCCGCCATGGCGGCGGCAAGCGCTGCACGCAGACGGGTTGCACGAAGGCGTCGCAGTCGAACGGGCTCTGCAAGGCACACGGTGGTGGACTGCGCTGCCAGACCAACGGCTGCACCAAGAGCTCCCAGGGCGGCGGCTTTTGCCGCGCGCACGGTGGCGGTCAGCGATGCGAAAAGGAAGGCTGCAACAAGGGCGCGCAGCGCGGCGGGTTCTGCGCTGGCCACGGTGGAAGCCGCTTCTGCCAGCACCCCGACTGCACCAAGAACGATCGCGGCGGCGGCTACTGCGCCGAGCACGGCGGCGGCAAGCGATGCGACAACGCGGGATGCAACAAGCCGGCGCGCAAGAAGGGCAAGTGCTCGTTCCACGCGAACGCGTCCAAGGCCAAGGGCCCGAAGGATCCGCTCGCGAACCAGCCGCAGAACATCATGGACATGCGCCAGATCACGACGCCAACGTTTGCAAATATGGGCGGCAACATCGACTCGAAAAATGCGGTGCACGAGCACGCCATGGACCACGCGTCGCTGCGCACGCACCACCAGGCTGGAAATGGCAGCAGCTACCAGCAGCGCGTGGAAATGGACATGCGCTTCACCAAGGGCTACGAGCAGAGCGTGCCGCTGTCGTCGGCACCAGGCGCGTCCAGCCAGTACATGCAGCAGATTCACGCCGAGCCGCGCTCGTACGACCCGATGAGCATGCAGAACCACAACGCGCAGCGCCACCACTACAACATGGCCATGGACAACAACGCGCTGCCGCCAGTGTCATCGGGCAGCGGCTACAAGCAGCAGCAGCAGCACGCGACCGCGACGTCGTCGCAGCTGCCGATGATGGAGCGTCCGTCGAGCTCGTACAACGCGCGCGAGTCGATGAAGGCGTCGTCGGGCCACCATCACCACGTGAACGTGAACCCGTACGCGCAGCAGTGGTCGTCGTCCAAGGAGAACAGCAGCGGCGCGTCGAACGCCATGCCGGGCCACCACGTGCAGCAGCACCACGACTACTTCGACCTGAAGGACCAGGGTGCGCACCACCACCCGCAGCACCACCAGCCGTACCCGAGCAGCAGCTCGTCGCAGTACCATCACCACCACCTCGCAGCAGCGGCGGCGGACTCGGCGGCCGTGTACAGCAACCAGCGCAGCAGCGCGTACTACCACCACCACGCGGCGCCGCCGGCGACCGACGCCAGCGCCCAGCAGCAGCAGAGCATGATGTACTACTCGGCGAACGGCTACGCGCAGCAGCCGCCGCCGCACCAACAGATGCACGGCATGCCGCAGATGCAGCTCTTATAGTTGGGCCGCAGTATATATTAGTCCCCGCGCACGCCGCCCATAGAGAACACCCCATAGATAGAGCCATCGCGAGCCTTTAGAATAGGACAAACGCCATTTTTGACCAATACACTACTACAACAACAAAACGAACAGCTGCGTATCTCTGGCACTCACGATAAGGGGACGGAGCGGCACGGCGTCTCAGGGCCACGCATGGCGTCGCCCTTGAGGCCGCTCATGCTCGCGGCCGCACGCGGCGGCATGCGCCGTTTTTTCTCCACGAGGTACGCGCGGATGGCTGCCTTGGGGAGCGAGAACGGCGCTGCGGGCGGCACCAAGAAGCCCCCGACGCCCGTGTACAGATGGCGATAGCACTGGATCAACTCGCGCTCCTGCAAAGAGGAAACACACGCGTTAGATACAACAATCGGCGCGACGCATAAGGGATAGAGACGCGACGACGCACCATGCCGGGGAATGTGCGCAGCAGCTCCGATGCCTGGTGCTCGCGCTCGGGGTCGTGCTCGCGCAGAAGCGCCTGCAGCTGCGTCTGCCAGCGCGCGAGCTGCAGCTCCGCGGCGCCGCGCTCGCTGGGACTCACGCGTGCCGGGTGCACGGCCGCGCGTCGCTGTCGGAGCGCCATGGTGTCTTGCTGCAAGTGTGTGCCGGGAAATCTGCGAATGAGCGAGTCACTCGCGCGTTGCACCCAGCTTTTCCATGTTCTTCTTCCTGTCATGAGGTTGGTTTCATGCCATTTTGGTTTCTTTTTTTTTCTTCCATGCAGCGACGCGGCGCCGTGTTCGAAAAACGATACATAGACGCGGCTTCCTTCCATGCAGCCGTTATGCCGCTTCGTATTTTCTTTCTCTCTTTTTTCTGCGGTTCGGATTATAAGAATGCGAACTCAACGCATCTGCTGCTGCTGAAGACGCAGCAGCAGTGTCTCGAAGCACTCGACGAGCGTCGCGAGGCCCGTGCGCACGCCGTCGTCCTGCTGCGGCGCGTCCATCGGCCGATGCGCCACGTGCGCAAAGTCGATCAGGCGGATGTCCGCTGCGAGCACGGCGGCCGCGTCGTCCGCGCCGGCCGGGAGCTCGCCGTTGTACAGGAACAGCAGCGAACTCGCGATGAACTCGAGCTCGCGCTGCGCGTCAAACCACGCTCGAAACTCCTCCAGGCGGCGAATAAACTGCGCGAATACGACACAGAGAGGAGCGCGTTCAGTACCAGCACATGGCAACTGTGAAAATGAATGGGTTTTAGCGCACACACCGCTTGCAGCAGGAGAATGTTGAGGTTGGCGCTGCCAAACGCGGCAAAGTAGTTGCCAAATGCGGCCACGAGGTCGTCCTTGGAGCCCATGTTGCGACCAAAGTGCTTGTCGAAGTGCACGTACGCGCGGTGCATGGGGTCGAACACCTTGATGCCCTGGATGCGGAAGCCCGCGCTCTCCTGGAGCGCGCATTTCTGCTTCTCGTACGCGATCTTCGCGGGCGACGCGTCGTGCTCGTACGACCGCGTGCCCACTTTGACGTCCATGATGCACGGCCACGTCCGCCCGAACGTGAGGTCCTCCAGCACGAGATGCTCTGTGGAAACGCACGCATTTAGCCACCGTTACTGCGTGTTGATTAGACGAACGAGATGCACAGACGAGAGAGAGAGATATACGCACTTCCATCGAGGTTGTCTTCGTCGCCAGCATGCGCCTCCTGCGTCGTGGCGTTCACGACCGCCATGCCGTGGTACCCTGGGAGCAGCGGCTGCAGCTGCTTGTACACCGGATCGTCGCTGTGCGTGCGGAAGACGCGCTCGTAGAACGCATGCTCGCGCTCGCCGCGCTGCTTGCTCTGGAAGGGCTTGAGGATCTTACCGCCAAACGCCTTCAAGCCTGCAGGAAGACATACACGCACGCACAGTGAGGTTGCGCGCTGCACACGGAGGAAGAGCAGACGCGGGACGCACTCGTCTTGGTCGTCGCGTGGCCGCCCACCTGGTGCGCCATCCCCGTAAAGCGCTCGACATTCTCCACCGCGCCCGCTTCGTCGCCCATTTTCACGAGACTGACACAGTGCACCTTGAACAATGCACCAGAATGAATTTTTTTATATGAGATTGACTATAGAAAACAAAAATGGAATCAGATCGCTTTAGAATCAGATGAGCAAGCCAAATTCCATTTTGACGAGAGAATGGCACCATTGCGCGTGCTGCTGTTGGGCGGCAGCAGCTACGTGGCGCAGTTTGTCGTCGAGCGGTGCCTCCAGCAGCCGCACGGAGACAATGCGCACGCGCATTTAATCGCGTATACGCTGCGCACAAGTGCGGCGACGCTGGGGGACGGCGCCACGCAGCGCGTGCAGGTGTACTGGGACGTGGATCTCGCGACCATGAAGGGCGTGCGCGAGTGCATTGCGGACTTTCATCCAGATGTGATCATCAACTGCGCGGGTGCGTACATGAGCAGCGCACTGTTTACAGCGAGCGTGTGGCTCTATGTGCGACTCAGGAAGCTTGATCACGAGCTGTGTTGTGTGCTCGAACAGCGGTGGCGTCGCCTGCGCTTTGTGAAAAAGACCCCGAGAACGCCACGGCGGCCAATGAGGTAATTAAGGAGCAGCTATGTAGACAAGAAATGCTACTGATTGGAGACAACACTGGCGATGGGGGGATATGCCTCCTGGGTGCTGGTTGGTTGCAATAGCCCCGCGCTTTGGTGGCGTTTATCCAGCGTGAGATCAGCTGGCGAGTTCGCTTTGTCCATTTCTCGACGGTACGAGCCAAAAAGCCATTTTCAAGACCGCTCAATTGGGTAGTGATTGCGCCCATACTCATAAGTGTTCATGCGTCTAGGACTTTGTTTACGATGGCACGCATCCACCCGAGCAAGGGTACAAGGAGAACGATGCGGAAATCGTGCCAGATTCTCGTCTCACAGCCTATGGTGCCATGAAACTGCGCTTTGACGAATTCCTGCTGCGTCAAGAGAGACTCGACGGCTTCATCCTTCGCATCGCAAACGTCGTGGGCCCAACGTCTCCGTTTTTCCCAAACCAGGCGCCAAAGTTCATGCAGTGGCTGCACCAGCAGCTCTTTTTGGCGAAAGAAGCCCACGATCCACTCCCGCTCTGGAGCGACGAGGTCCGCTCATACATCTACGTGCGCGATCTGGTGGACATTCTGCTGGCGCTGCTTCATCATAATCGGCGATTGAACGAGGCTCGCACCATGACGCTGGTTAATGTTGGTACGTGTACCTCACGTCACTCCTGATGGACTTGGTCGTGCTAAAGCTCGCGTTCCTATCCTGTGGTCCACTTGTAGGCGGGCTGGAAGCGCTGTCACGAGTCGAGTTAGCGCAACGGTATTGCGCTGCCTGGCAACGGCGCTCTTCTTCTACGACCAAGGATGCTATGCATGATGGACCGACGACACGCGAGATTGCACCTACTCGTCGAGCGACCGTGAGCCTCGGATACAATCCGCCGCTGGACGCGCGTCTCGACACAGCAGTGCTTCGAGCACTGCTTCCGTCCTTCTCATGGACCTCGACGGACACCTTTCTGGATGCGATTTGCCATGAGCTGACCGCCGAGTTGAAATGATCCTGCGCATCAGTCACGTGTTCTGCAGCAAGTGTTTGAAATCTGGGCTTTGATTATTAAAGGAAAAAAAAGAGAATTACTCGGTAGCTGCTCCGTGGAAACGGGCGACAAACTAAGTTTTTGAAAAGGAAAATACAAAATCACACAATCATTGCTGAGCAAAGGTCAGAAGACACTCACAATCCGTCTTCCAGATGCTTCACCCAGCAGGTCACACACACGGAGCAGTCAGTCCTTGATGAGTCACTTCGCTCGCCAGCTTACACGACTTCAACGAGCTCGCCAACTGGAGTTTGAGCAAACTCAGCTGGCAGTAGGTAACCAGGACGTTCGGTTTGTTCGGCTTCTGGCGCTTCCACGAATGCCGCGTCGCACAACGCGATCGAGTGACACGCTTGACTCGGACTCTTGCCGGCACCAACCAAGGTCACCAACTCGTCAAACTTGGACGAAAGGACGTCGCATTTGGCGCTTGGAGGAAGGATCGTGCACATGGTCTCCAGCGCAAGCTTCGCGAGACGAAGTTCGTTCTGGTTTCTCGCGGCATGAGCCAACATCTCTGCAGTGTATTCACACAGCAAGCAACCCATCGACATGAACTTTTCGGATTCAGCAGGCTTGGCCGCTTGGTTCATTGGCTCGCACTCGTGAATGCGTATGCAGATCGTCTCAACGTCTTCATTGTTCTTCAGCGCATCGACGATGGTATCACGATGCTTCATCAACAGTTCGCACTGCGAGAATACAACAAAACCATTAAAATACAATTAAAAAAATACCAGAATCAAGGCATCGCAAGCTCTCGTACCTCCTTCGACTCTGGGATTAGACGGCAGACCGAGTTCATCTCATCAGTGAACGTCGCGAGACTGTCAGGCTTTGTGATCATCGACGCGAGCAGCAACGAGTTTTGCTTGCAAATAGAGCAACGCGACGGCGCCAAGCTAGGGTCCAAGAATTTCAGATCCGACAGCTTGATCGAGTTGACTTCCGCAGCACTGGAGCAGAACTGAAGATTCTGGCAGATTTCATGTGGTTGCTTTCCAGCCTTCAACTGGGACACAGCCGCATCAAACCACTTCAAATCTTGGTGGCACTGTCAAGCAGACAAAGTTGGGTTAAGACATTACTATTCAGAACCAGAGCCCAAACATTCCAAATGAAAGGTACCTTATCGTCAGCCGGTAGCAACTCGCAGACAATGCCAGCGGCTTGACGCGCTTCTTGAACTTGATCTGGTTGCTGCTTCAGCGCATATTCCAGGACTGTGACAACGCCACTACAGTACGCGCACGTGGTATCTCCCTTGTCCAACGTTCGGCTTGAGACACTTCGGCTGCTTTGAACAATTTTGTCGCTACCACGGGTTGCAGGACAAAACTTCATGTCGTGACAGATAGCCTTTGGCTTCTCACCCTTTTTCAGTGAGTCGATCACTTCGTCCAACTTGTCAATGTAAGGACGGCACTATTTAGTTCACAAATAAACCGCATACACACGTTAAGTTACCATTTCGCATGTATAATAAAAACGCAGTTGACGTTACCTTTGTGTCCGCTGGCAGAAATCCACACACCAAGTCTGCAATTTGACGAATTTGGTCGATTTGGGTCGGGTCTTGCTCAAGTGCAACTTCAATGACACTCGTCAACTGGGTGCAGACAAAGCACCCATCGATCGCAGACTCAATCGAATTCTTGACAACCTTCACAAGGCCTTGGTCAAACGAGGACAGATCCTCGTCGTCACGCATTACGCCTGGCAAAAATGCGATCTTGGGAGTGCAGTATTTCAAACCCGCGCAAATCTCACGAGGGTGCTTGCCCTTCTTCAACTGATCGATCACAGTGTCAAGCTGATCAACATACTTGTGGCAAACATTGTCCGCACCCAACATACCGCAAATCAGGTCCGCACACTCACGGATCTCGTTCACTTGATCAGCATCCTCCTGCAAAATCACTTGGATCATCGTCGCAACGTAGTCACAGTAAAAGCACTTCTTGTCGTCTTGCAGATCGACGCTGTGGCTGGCAGCCACCATCGCTGACATGGCGTTCTCAACCGGTCCAGGAAGCGCGTTCATTGACTTGGTGCAGAACTTCAACTCAACGCAGATCTCACGCGGATGCTTGCCCTTCTTCAGCTGGTCAATCATGACATCCAACTTGTCGACGTACTGGTGGCAGATATTGTCGGCGCCCATGAAGCCGCAAATCATATCCGCGTACTCTCGCACCTGGTCCACTTGGTCAGCATCTTGTTGCATGATGACATGGAGCACAAGCCCGACGTAATCGCAGTACAAACATGTCTGGTTATCTTCAACCACATTCGCTTCGGTGCTTCCGAACACGGACAACGCCTTTGCACCGCAGTATTTCAACCCGGCGCAAATCTCACGAGGGTGCTTGCCCTTCTTCAACTGATCGATCACAATGTCAAGCTTTCCAACGTATTGGTGGCACACGTTGTCATCACCCAAAATACCACAAATCATGTCTGCGTATTCACGGATCTCATTGATTTGATCAGGAGCTTCCTGCAGCACAATCTGGATCAGCGTCGTGATGTAGTCACAGTAAAAGCATGTCTTGTCATCCTGCTTGGCGTCGAAGTCAGCCAGTGGCACGAGCGCAGTCAATACCTCTTGGATCGACTCTTGTGACTCTGGCAGACGCCAAGCATCGTCAGTCTTCTTGCAGATGTTGAGCGCAGCACAAATCTCGTGAGGAGTCTTGTCCTGCTTGGCCCATGCGACGATCTTGTCGAAGTTCTCGTCCACCAGTTCACACTTGCAATCCTGTGGTGTGAGCTTGCACGCAAACTTTAGCAGCTGATGAACAGTGTCCAACTGACTTGGGAACATTTTGGTCACATAACGCACGATACACGAAACTTTGGTGCAGTAGAAGCATGCATGGTCATTGTCGGTCTCCTTCAGCGCCAAAGCGGTCAAGTCAGCCAACTGCTCTACTTGCTTGGCCGCAGAGCACATCGTGAGTTGAAGGCACACGACAGCAGGGTCGGTGCCATGCTTCAACCAGTCCACGATCTGATCATACTGATTCAAGAACGAGTGGCACATCGAGTCGGCCGACATCGAGTCACAGATGTCCCCGATGATCTCGCGCACTTGCTCCACGCTCGACATTTCTTGCTTCAACGCTTGAACCATCATCTGCACAAAGCGCTTGCACAACTTGCACGACAGTTCGCCTCCCACTTGCTGCGTCTCGACTGGATACGTCTCGCGAACAAGCGTGCACACTTGTTCATCCGATCGACCGCGCGTCATAAACTTCCGCACCTCATCTTCCATATCCAACACGCGAGCACACTGCACAGTAGTAGGGCAAAAAGGACACCGCCGCCCGTTAGCCTCAACATGCGACATCCCCCAAGCTTCAACCAACACCAAAACATACCTCATCCACCAAACGCATGTCCTCCAAGTCTTCGCACGACGTCTCATCCTCATACTGCAGCGAGAGCACTTGGAACGCGCGTTTAAACGGCGAGCGGAGTCGTTTCGCGAGCTGCTGGCGCTCCTGCTTCAACTCGTCTCGTTCATGGAGCACCTGAACGGCCGTCAGACACGCCAGTTGCTGTTCCTGGCGCGTCAACGCGTCAAGTCCATTCTCTCCATCATCAGCGTAGAAACCTTCATCTTCCACGATCACGATCGTCGTCGCTGGCGCTTCGGGGCTTGATCCGAAAAAACGCTGCACGAGCTCCGACTGGCGCTGCAGCTCCTGCGTGAGGAACGAGAACAGCCCCGTGGACTCGGCGTTGTCGTCGCCCTCGATGGAGACGGCGCCGTGCGCGCCAGACGCGGCGCAGGCCGCCGCCGACAGCGCGAGCACGCGCCACAGCTGCATGTTGCTTCTCTTGCGCTCTTCTCCCTCGCGCTTCTGGCCCCGAAAAGGATCTGCTTGAAGAAAGAAGCACGCGCCCTGCACGCGCAGTGGATGACGCGCGAGGTCGTTTAGTTTATACCCTGTAAAATACACATGGTGGTGTTATCATACAAAAATGTATATGAAATGTTGGTTGGGTCGGATCCGGCAGTTGGTTGGGTGGGTTATTTCTTGTGAAAGTAATAGACAAGAACGCTGACGAAGAGAGGGAAGGGAGGGATGTCATTTTAGACGGAAATTAAAGAAGCGAAACTGGCACATGTTGGACTCATCTTGCGGAATGATGGTAAGGGGCTACTATTAGAGTGTATAAATGCGATCCTGAAGCGACGCCATTGCAGTAGTGCGCTCGCTGCTGTATGAGCTGTATTGCTGCCGTCATTGCAAGAGCGGTATGACATCCAGACGCGCGCCACCCACTGTCGGCTCATCGCCAGCGACCGCAGCGTCCTCCTCTCCATCGGCTGCAACCCGCCGCTCCGTTTCCGCGTCGCCGAATGGGAGAACGGGTCGACGGAGTCGTCGCTGCACGGCTTTGAGAGGCTTTTCGAGTCCGTCGCGGATCCGCAGACACAAGACAACCACCAGCGCCACCTCGCGATCGCCAAGAACGCGCTTTTCCGGAGTGAAAGCGGGCGCGCAGACCAATGCGAAAGAGATCTCTTGAGGGTCATTGTGAGGGCTTCTTTGACAGTATAATGGTTTGTTTGTTACCAGGTGGAAGCTCGCGGAGCTGCCTATTGTGAGCGGCTTCGTTCTCTTGCTGCAGAACAAAGTACTGGACGGCGAGCACCAATTCGTTGCGCCGCTCACGACCGCAGTGCTCATGCGTAGCAAAGTAAGTGTGGCTCCATGATAGCCTTCCAAATATATGAGTTGCTTGACAGCTAACAGCTCCCGCACGTTAGCCATTCCTTCGTCAAAAGTCAAACGAAGAGACCTCGAACCCAGCATTGCTGCATGGGACCTTTCCCACGCTCAGCAACTTGCTTTCCTTTGACGCGTTGGAAGTGCAAGTTGCAGCAGCTGAAGCGCTCCAGCAATTCGCTATCGGTGCTTGTAGGTATTCCTGACCTATCTTTTTCCGCGAAGGATACATATCGCCAAGTATTCCATACGTGATAGGCCTGGCACGAGGATCGAAGCCCCATGGGAATAATGCGGATACTAGCACAGAAGATTTGCGTTTATCGCCGCGCATTTTCAGCCAGAATCCCATGGAAGAGACCGGGGCAGTCGAGGCCATCGTCGGGGTTCTGTACGACTTGTTTCCTGAAGAAGACGACGCCGAAATGCTTGAGGCTGAGGCTGTTCGGCTGTCGAAATCAAACGACGACACCGAGCGAAGCACATTACCGGAGGCCGAGAGACCCGCTGAGACTGAGAGTGTATTTATGGAAACAGATCGGCCGCTATCTCCATCGACACCATCAACTCCCTCAACACCACTGCCTTCTGCCAGATTTGATTCCCAGTCCGCCACCACAGCAGTTAATGACAACGAAGCAGCCTGGGGCCAAGATGGTGGACTGCGACCGGAGAACACATCGAAGCAAAACCACCGGACTCTCGACAGAGAATCGCGCATCCGAGCGATTCTGATCCCCATCATCGATCTCATCTACGAGGTCTCCAGCAACCAGCGCTGCGCCGAAGCGCTCGTGCTCGCAGGCGCATTGCACTACATCGTGTTCATCCTACAGGGCATTCAAGATGCGCAAGATGAGCTGCTGCCCTTGTGCATCGTGATTCTCTGGAACGTGCTGGAACTGTGCCAAGAGAAGATGAAATGCATCACAAAGTGCGCGTCACGAAGAGAGCTGCTTGTGCAATTTCGACTGCGCAACGCGGCGTATTTCCTTGGAAACGAGTTCACGTTCCAGACGCTGCTTCATACTCTGGAACTGCTGCTCGTTCACGGGTATCGCAAACAGGACAAGGAGATGTGCAACGAGTGCCTGATAATCCTGCATCTACTCGCGCGGCGACGACGCCCCCTCGATCACTTTTACTCGACAGGCTTGACTGCCTGCTTGCTGTCCTATGCCACTGCCGCCGAATATCGCAGCCAGAGCAAGTCGAAGAAGCTGTCAACTATGTCTCCGTCCTCACTTGGGTCTGCGACCAATGCGAACTCCCACAACTACGCGACCAACAGTGACGACGACTTCGAGTTCAAGCAGTTGCTCTGGTTCCTGATCGCAGAGATCATGGGCGACCACGATGCAAACCTAAGTGAGCTCGTGCAATTTCGCTTTACGGAGACTTTGCTTCGATACGCGACGGTCTCCGAAAGCAACGACGAGTACGAAAATGACGGAAACGCAAGCTTTCCTGGCCAGAAGAAGAAGTCCACAACATCAACGGCTCCGACGAAAATGACGCAGCACCACACGCTCGCGCAGCGTCACGCGCTCCAAACGACAGCATTGAGCGTCTTGAACCACATCGCACCCTTCATCTTGGACCATTTCTACGAACTCCACGGTCATATCCTGCTGCTGGACTTCCTCAAGCAGAGTGTGCTGCAAAGCGACGAGAACCTCACGGCCGCATGGTTTCTTCTCGTGCAAATCTCGTCTTCGTATTATTCGTATTATCAAGATACACTCGGAAGCTGTGATGCCGTCGAAGCTGCAGCATCTGCGTTTGCGTTGCCGCCATCGCGCCACACGTTTGCGATCCGACGCAACGCGATCATCGCACGCGCCAGCATGTGTCGCGACCATGAGGACAACCGGAAACGCTTCTTCCACGCCAACGGCGTGCATTTCGTGACTCATTATTTGGAGTTCGATCCGTCACACTCCGTCTTGGAGGAGAACCTCTTGGTCGGCGTCGTCGAGGCCGTGCGCTCGTGCATCGTCGGAGACCTGGACAACGAGGCCGCATTCACTCACGACGACGGCGTATCGAAGCTGCTCACAATCGTGGCAAGCGTGCCCAAGGCCGTGAAGAACCAGGCGTTGGCTGCATCGGCAGAGATTTGCGTGAACCCGAGCGCGGTTCCTTCATTTCTCGCGTGGCGAAGCGACAGCAAAGATACCAACAATGCGACTGCGACGCAGATCCTGCTGCGCATATACGCGGACGAAGAAGCCATCGAGAACTCGCGCATGAAGGAAAACGGTGCTGCTGCTGCGGAAATCGTTGCAGCGACGAATGCGCGCCAAAGCGCATTCCAGTCTGTCACACACTGTCGCAGTCCCTTTTTGGTGTCTACAGCAAATTCAGCTGGTGAGAGAGATAGAAGAGGTCCGTCCACAAGTTTGGCTTCACCCACAAGTGCAGCAGCAGCAGCGTCAGTGCGGCCACAATCGCCAGCGTTCGCTCGACTCAAAGACGCGTTGAGAGCCGCGCAAAATTTGGCGAGTGCCATTCGCAACGCGTCGCTTCTTTTGGATCTGACAGACTCGGAATCCCACCCAGCGATCAATCTCAAGGCCAAGATCTACGCTGTACTCGCCAATGTCTCGTTTGCGTGCGATCCGGAGAAGCTCACACCGCGTGACCAAGTCATGCTCGAGGTCGCCAAGGAGTATCCGACGTTCCAGCTCGGTGAGATGTGGCAAAACGTGCACCTCGCTCTCCACGCCGAGGGCATCCGACTCATCTACGCCGACGCGCTCTACATTCGTCGCCACATTGAGCACGTGTACAACATCTCCGTGTGCACCAAACACGCGCAAAAGGAGATTTTTTGCGCACGAGCGAGCTCGACAGCGCCGCCGAAAACGCGTTTTTCCAGCAAATCCTGCTTCAGAAGCACCAGGAAGCGCAGGTCGAAGCGTTCCACCGCGTGAATCTGCGCCAGAATTCCACGCTCAAGCTCCACTTTGACGCGAAAGAGACGCGGCTCGAGTTCATGCGCAAATAGGACCTGGCGTCGCTCGCTGCGTACGAGAGCGACGAGCGGTGCCGTATCGAGGATCCGGCTCCCGAATCCGACTACAGCGATTTAAACTCGCTAGCACAGAAAAAAGCCGAGTTGCGAGGACGCCTTGGGACCATCACGCGTCGAAAGTGACCCATGTGAATATGCAAATGCCTTTCCCACCCATGATGTTTCTTTGTTTTTTTGTTTTTTGTTTCATGCGCGGGTATCCCTAGCCTCTGGTGCTTTTACTCTTCGCCGTCGATCTCCATGCGCAGCTCGTCGAGCAGCTCGTTGATGCGCAGGATGATCACCGTGTGCTGCGTCGAGAGAGCGTCGATGGATTTGTCCAACAGCGCCGTGATCGCCGCGTCTGGCTCCGGCTGCTTCATCGCGTCACGAAGCCGCATCTTTTCGATCAAGAGCGCCGATGTCTGCATGCACACGGAAAACAAAGAAGTAAATCCCCAGATGCCGCTCCAAAGCGCGCGTTTAAAGTTGGACCCAGAGCGCACCATGAGCAGCTTTTCTTTTTCTTCAATCTGGATCTTGCGAACGTACTGCGCGAGCACCTGCTTGTTCTTTGCCCCCAACTCTTTCTAGAAGCACTCGTGTCAAAGATGCAATAACGTTATAAGCAAGGATTACTTGGCAACTCTGGTTATGTGCTGCCTGCGTACCTCAATCTTGTTGATCTGGATGCTCACGCTCGAGAAACGCGCCGTGATTCCTGCCGCTACGCGTCACAAAATCCACACGCATCCAGAAGTCAGTATACGCTTCTTCATTGCGCTTGCTGTGGCGTTGATTGCATGGTAATGCGTACAGAACTCTGGGAATTGTGCAGTCTGCTGGTGAACGTCAAACCCTCTACCATGACACAGAAACACACACACACACACATCCTTCAGCACACAACCGCATGCCCACACACCGCCACGCACTCACTTTTGGAAGGCGCTGTAGATCTGCACGCGTGTCTCCTGCAGCTTGAAAAACAGCCGCGTCAGCGCGGCCACCGTGAGCGCTTCGAGCGGCTCTTGTGGATCGTTGCCATTCTGCTCCGGCTCGAGTGCGCTGCTGCTGACCGCTTTGCTGTCGCCGATGCCGTCCAGCTGTTCGTTCAGCGCTGCCGCCAGGTTCTCCACGTCGCGGTCGTCATGGTGATGGTGGTCGTGGGAGTCCTCGCAGCTCGTGCGCGCGTGCGCAGGCCGCGCCGCCAGCAGGTTAAAGCACGTCGTAAAGTCCATTTTCGCTTGTGTATTTTAGAGCTGCATATCGAACTTAACACTCATGCTGCCTCCTCACTAATTGCATAGATCGGGATGATTCAAAGTACGCACGGTATAACTGCACTTTATTACGGAATTCATCGAGAATGTCACCTTCGAAAAAACTAAAGCGACTACCTATTTTTTCTCGACGTCTTCCGTAACAATGCCTGAGAGTACAGACTGTCCTATAGGATATTACGAGCCTCCGCATTGCTACGGCACTCGTGGACACTTGTTGTTGTTGTGGGAGGGAGGAGGGGGTCACGATCTGCAGAATCCCGGAGGCCGATCTTTGTTCTGGATCTTGAGCTGGAGAAGTAAAAGCATGTTCTTGGACGCGTTGACGTCTCGGTTCACAGTCATACCGTGGCAGCCATTGTTCTTGCAATGGAGTACACCATGAACCTTGAGCGTTCGCTCGACGCCATCGCGACACTTGCGCTCAGAGTATTGGTAGCTGAGAGGCATGTGGCAGCCTGCGTGCAACTTGCTCGTTCTGAACCCATCAACTGACTCGACTCGACAGTACTATCGGAGCATTCGGTCCAACGGCTTCACCGGACAAGCCGGACACTTCTTAACGAGTCCACCGATGTCCTGGTTGCTCCAGTCGCCAAAGCCGACAATCGTTCTTCGTCTGGCCTGCGCGGTCAGCTTCAAACATAACTGCCGTAGCTTTTTTTGCGCAAAGATGAAGCTGTGGAGCTTGAGCTTGCGGAACGGCTTGACTATGGCGAACTGCAGAAGGAGGTCCATGCGCGGAGTCATGAACGCGACGTACTCCTTTAGTCGCCCAAGCTGTGCTGTCTTCTTCGTCGGCATGTTGCGGGTAGCTTCCAGGATGTCGGGACGATTCTCCTGCCAGACCTTGATCTTTTGGTTCCGCTTCTTGCACCTCGCATCTTCGTAGAGCTCACGTGTTGAACAGGACAGCTTCT